>LLCB01000361.1:0-54246 GCA_001414345.1 Hymenoscyphus infarciens | reverse complement strand
ACTAAGTATACTTATTTAATACTTCTTCTTTTATAATTTATCTATTTACTTAGAAAGTAATAAGTTTAGTTACTTTCTAAGTATTAAGTTTATAAATCTATTATTTAGTACTAAGTCTACTTCTTTACTATCTTTTTAGTAATAAGTCTAGTTACTTTCTAAGTAATAAGTCTACTTATTTAATACTTCTTCTTTTATAATTTATCTATTTACTTAGAAAGTAATAAGTTTAGTTACTTTCTAAGTATTAAGTTTATAAATCAATTTAATTAATTACTAAGTCTACTTTTAAGTATAAGTGTTAAATAAGATGATTTAAAGTGATTTAAGTATAGATTTTAAATAATTTAAGCTCTACTTTATATATAGTTGCGATTATATAGAGTATATAAGACTAGTATCGTCTACTAAAAAGGACTACTACTACTACTAGTTTAGAACTAATACTTTTCCTCTTAGAATAAGTATACTAGGGTATTTTAGTATATAAATAGCCTATGTAGAAAGAGTATTCTAAGAGTGAAAGTGTTAGTTCTAAGAGCTAGTAGAAAGTAGTAAGTAGTAAGATAGAGTTAGTAGTAGAGTAAAAAGCTTTTATAAAAATCGAGGCGCCTCTAGCGCCTTCTAGCTATATAATACTTTAGATTTTCTAGTATATTTTTCTTTATAAATTATAAGAGTCTACTCTTTAGTATCTAGTATTAATAATAGAGCTTTTAAATATAATTTACATATATACTATTAAAGTGTTTAAAAGGAGTAATTAAATTTTTAATAAGAGAGAGTAGTCTTAGTATTTCTTAGCACCTTTTTATATAAATATATAGGTATATTACTTAGTATTACGTTTATATAGGTAATTTATAAGCGATTTAAATAATTTTAAGTATAAAAGATGCCCTAGAAAGCGCTCTATCGATGTATATAAAAAAATAATTTATTAGAGCTAGGGCTAGTATTAGATAGAAGGCGGGGGGTAGGCGTGGTTTTAAGTGTACTAGAAATTGGGATGGGGCTGGGGGCTAGGCCCGATTCGGTTTAGCCGCTCCCACTAGCGCGGGTTACCCGAGGACTGACACTTTTACGCTCTGAAGGCCCCATTACTATGGTAACAATCACTTCTTCAGTGAATCATAAAATTTTCATCCTCATGCGAAATTCACTTGAAGTGTCTTTGACTAAACAATTTAGTGAGAAGATTAGAATAATTACGTCAGGTGAATGAAGTGACTATTGCAATTTATGAAGACTGAATATAAATTTCTCTGGGTTCTTCAAAACAACCCTCTTTAACATACTGAAACATTTGGAACAATTGGAACAATTGGAACAATTTTTTTTAAGTGAATGAAGTTACTAATAACAAATAGAAACAAGAAACGTTACTTAGTAAGTGATGTCCTTGAACTTGATTAACCAAAATATAGTATCCTAGTTCATAAAAGAAGATCCAAGGTTAGCTTATTTCTTCACTTGGGAGAATGAAGTGTCTCTAGATAGATAAAGAGGTAGCGCGGAATGAATTGCAACGACTGTGAGAGAAAATTCGAAGATCAAGCCGACCCAAATCGCCCCTCTAAGAAGGTAGAAGATGAGAAACATCGATGAAAGGATAAGAAGGTTTTAAATCCAGATTATCTTGTTGAGGAGGATGAAATTTAGATTTTGATGTGAAAATATTTCCAAAAATCAGAGCAAGATTCGACAGCGAAGTTTTATTCGATGGCTCAAGAACGTTCGAATATACAAATGAATAACTCGTCGTTGATGAGACTTGCAGAGTTGCTGTTGAGAATGGAAGACCCTCTAAATGAACAGTAACTGAGACCACTCCTGCTTCCTTTCTTAACAAGTACGGACATCCCTCAAATTTGTCTCGAAATACCCACAATAATGGCTGCGCTTTCGTAAGGCAGAAGGAACCAACATTTCATATCTACGACTAGGTAATAGCAGTGAAGTACACAATAGGAGTTTATCTTGAACTGATGCTAGTAAGAGAGTAGCTTAACAATAGTAAATTTACTAGAAAGAAAGAGTCTTGTAAATTCAGATAGATCGGTCAATAACAAGTAAGTTCCGCGTGCAAGTACACAGAGTACAAGTACAAAGCGTTTCTCCACTGAGAGAACGCAGATTTTCTAGAGTTACAAATGTCTGGTTTCCTTACTGCCCTTGATCAACCCCTCAAGTTCACTCGTAACCCAACCCCCATAAAAGTCACCCGGCTGAGGCTTCACTTCTTCGCCATCAACATAACATTCCCATGGTCCAGCATAAAAGCTCAAATGATCCTTCAGCGGTGCGAATCTCTCGGTGGGATTTTCATATGTCCATATTCTGTCTCTGATGTTCTCTTCTTCTTCTGTTTCGGAGCCCTTGAGGGAGGTTATGGAGAAGTATTTTGCCCAGCCTTTCCATTCGCAGAATGTTGAGCGCTTTGTTGGTACGATGGGAACGAGGATTGAGGATGGTGGGAGATAGTATGCTGGAAATCATGTTAGAGCTAAATTTGGACTGGGGCGTGGGAGAGGTAAGAGAGCTAGGCATGGCCCTGCGTAGACCTACTTTGTTTCGATTGTACGAAATAATCTAGAACATGAAGTTTATTCTCAGAGAACGTTTAGAAGATTTGGAAAGGCGACTTCCCGATTCTTCTAAACCTTCACGAAGAATGAAGTTCATTATTCTAGAATATCTGAGGGGTGAGGGACTACGGAGAGCAAAGCTCGGGATTCTTACTTGGTGGATGATAGGTTTCGAGGACCCAATATGCTTCTTTTGTATCTGCTATTAATTGACCCCGCCATTTTATTTGAAGGTGTCGAGAAGTTCGTTCAATGAGAGGTGGACGTGGGAAAGATTGTACATTCATGGGGACCTTTGGAGGCATGTTGAGATTATCAGAGTTTAGGAAGTTGAAGGGAGATAAAGAGATTGGGTAAAAGAACAACAGAGAAGAGAGAAATATGATACAAATTGAGAAGTAAAGAAAAGGTGGATCTCGAGTCATTCAATTGTTGGGTCGAAGTGAACGAAGGGGGAAGGCCGTAGAGGGGTAAGTTATTAAATATATGCACTACTGGGCTTGGTGGGCCGCCGTTCAGATACGTCACCTCATTCACAAGGCACAAGGCTACACCCAACTTGCCTGCTACCCAAATCTTATCCCACGTCCCACTATCTAGACATCGAGTTCCAGAACACAACCCCTCTCGTCTCCCTCTTCTTTACCACATTATCGCAATCATGTCGGGACTTGAGAAAGCGTTATTCAACCTCAAGGTCAGTCCGTCCTCATCTCGATTCCTCTCCGACCCCTCTCCGACCGACAGCCTATAACGATTCGCTCGGCGTCCCAGAGGTCCTGAGCGCATACTGATGGGAATATCAAATAGTTTACCACGAAGCAACTCAATCGACAAGCCGCGAAAGCAGGCAAAGACGAGAAAACCGAGAAGGATAAGCTCAAGAAGGCAGATACCCTTCCCTCCACCCCACCTAGCCAAGTCTAACCACCCAATAGGCTATCCAACAAGGCCACAACGATATCGCAAAGATCTACGCACAAAATGCCATCCGGAAACAAAATGAGAGACTGAACTTGTTGAGATTGGGAAGCAGGATCGATGCCGTTGCTAGCAGAGTGCAGACCGCAGTTACGATGCGCCAAGTTACGGGCAGTATGATGAATGTGGTCAAGGGAATGGACCAGGCGATGAAGGCTATGGATTTAGAAAAGGTACGGTCCCTTCCCTGCTGTTTTTTTGGTGTTTGCAGTATCTAATGCGCGGCGCTTCCATAGATTTCTGCTGTGATGGACCGATTCGAAACACAATTCGAGGACTTAGACGTCGCCACTGGATATTACGAGAACGCAACCACATCAGCCACCGCGGTCGGGACCCCACAAGAAGATGTCGATAGACTCATGAACCAAGTCGCAGACGAGGCCGGCGTTGAGTTACATCAAGAAATGGAGGGCGCCAAGCCGGTTGCTTCTACGCCGGTAAAGAGTGGACCGACAGAGGTTGAAGAAGATGGATTAGGAGAGAGGTTGAGAGCATTACGGTCTTGAATGGTTTACGGATATTGGACACGGCTGGTTTATACTTGCGAATGAGCCTTACTAGATGTAAGGTCTGGGATTTTGTGCGACTCACATCATACATTGTTTTTGAGAAGTCAGATATGGGTAAAGTGGGTTTGGTCGGAGGCGTTGGTTCTGCCGGTTTTGATACTACTTACGCTTGCAGATGGGACTGCGAATCGATCTATTTTGTTCATGCTCTTATACCATCCATGTTGTTACCCTGGAACGTCCTTATTGGGCCCACCTCACTTTTTGACAAGTGTCAATAGGGGGTTTGATATCATAATTTCCTTGTCTATATGTCTCGAGGCAGATTTCTATGGCTTCGAGGAGCCCAAAATCCATTTCTCTGTATACCAACTATGATCAAATTTGGTTATCCCTCCCTTTCTCAAAATGCCGCGCTTTCTGGTTCCAGAAACCTTTGCTCAAACAAAAACCCCAGGACTGATTTCACAAAACTTGAACTGATTCACTTCATCGGCTGAAAGCTCCCACCTATATAACGACGACTGAGGACAAGTACTCCTCGTACATCGCAACCGTGACAACAAACACTGCGACATTATCGCGGCACTCGTAGGTCACGATGTGAAACCTAAGAGGGTGTGATTGCGAGGGTCGCTCATGTCTCTAGGAATTCCCGTCGAGTTACACATTTTGAAGGCGCAAAGGTAAAATCTGAAAGTTCATGTTATAATGCTTTTCTTGTCGCCCGAATTTCTACTGTTGTCGATTCTTTTGTTCTTGTTAATTGGGGGTCGAGCTTCATCTAAAGTATCTTATTACTAGTACGTCGAAAAATATCTCACTGTAAAAAATCCGTATTCTTCAGATCTTTGGATGTAGCTTGTTGAAGTAGAGCACACATATCTGAATTCACTGTTATTGCAAACTCTCGTTTAGGTTTGCTTTTTACTTAGTCGGCGAGCCTCTCCTTCCCACTATAGGCATGCTAAATTAGCCGAACTCTAGCCTGTGCGAGAGCTGAAACTAACTTAAGAATTCAGCTCTACTAAGAGTTCTAGAATCTTATCTAAATTCTTATAATGTAAAAAGGTATCTATTAAAAAAAGAATAGCTTAGAGTAGAGTAAAGTTTATTAGAAGATATTAAAGAGTTTAATAACTAAAGGTTACTAATAAAGGTTTTAGCTTTATTTAAATATCTAAATAGTAAGATTATATAAAGATAATTATTATTAAGATATACTTTTAGTAGTTTAACTACTAAAAGTATTTAATAAATAATCTATAAAGAGACTTTTAGTAGTTTAAGTATTAAATACTAGAATATACTATTAATTAAAATATAAACTTATTAAAATATTAGTTATTAATATCTAATAAACTTTAATCTACTCTAAGCTATTCCTTTTTTAATAGACGACTTTTTATACTATAAGAATTTAGACAAGATCTTATAACTCTTAGTAGAGCTGAATTCTTAAGTTAGTTTTAGCCTTTATATAAGCTAGAGTTTAGTTAATTTAGTATACTTATAGTACACCTTCTGAAGAATGCGACAGTTTCTCTCTAAGGTGATCTTCTTAGACTCGGGCGATCTTATACACCTATTTACAGGTATATTCTCACTCGATTTCTATCACTTCATTCTCTCTTATATAGTGCTAAAGTTGAAGTTATAGTAATATAGGTAGTGAATAATATCTTTCCAATAGAGTCAGATAGACATAAGTCAGAAATATCATTACCTAGGTTTTAATCAACTAACTAACAGAAGACAGCACTAAGCAATATCACTGTTCCGCGGAACCTTTTTGGATGAAGGTATCAGGGGTAGTGACAAAATAACCCAGACTCTATTTTATAATACCTATTCAATGTAATTCATAGTAGTTCACAAAACTTAATATACTAACGAATAATTAACTACTGTTAAATGGACAGTTTTTAATACTCGGACTGCGAATGAAAGTTACTCTTTAATTTAACCTCTAATAAAGAGTTTTGCTACGGTTATCTTTGCCTTCCTTCCTCCCGTACTTTCCACTCCCAAACCCTAGTACACCGCGTCCCTCCTATTATTTCGTATCTCAAAGGCCCAGTTCCGCTATGTTCGAAGTATATATAGAAAGAGCGCTCATGTACTCTGTACCACAGCCCCCCCCCTACATAAACGCCATTTTTATAAACACAAAAATTCCTTTATTTCAACATACTTTTGGGAGTCCTAAGAAAGTAGTGGTGTAATCTTGACGGACGGTTTCAAATCTCTAGAGCACCGAGTTTTATACGGGCTTGTCACTCTCTCCACTGCCAAAAATGCTAATTTATTCCTTTAAAAGACCCGGGAAAGGAATACTTCTCAAGTCACGGAAGGCTTTTTCATTGAGTTAAGTCACCGCGGAATTTAGAAAGTTATCATGTGTAAAGAAATATGAAGAATCATTAATTACATATGTAGTAGCGCTCTTTCATTCAGTTTATTTACCTAGAAAGTATAAATTAAGTTGAAACTTGATGTTGTTTTCAACTAAATTCTTGAGTATTAATTGAACTGACGTCACTATTCTTCTGTGGTTACGAAGCTCGTTGAGCTAAAAAGCAATGGTGGATTTCACCAGAGCCTTAGGCCCCAATACGAGCGCCAAACAGACTGAATCCTGCAAGCCACCGCCGCCACCAATTTTGTATCATGGAAGCTGCATCTCTTCATCACTTGAGACAACGGCCGAGAGAGCATGTCTGCATTGTACATGAGGTTGGCGGGCTTCTCACCCATACCCAAAGGCAAGATGGGCGGCTGCAAACGACGCGGAAAGCAGAACGAAGTGACTATTGACTATCATCCTCCACCCGAAGCTGAGTCGTACTCCTGCAACTTCTTGGGCTTATTACTGATTATTGAAGCCATTTATTTCGGTGCATGAAATGCCCTTCAACTCGATCCAAGGACGCGCCGAATCACCTTGCTAGCTAGAGACAACTTCGACCAAGCTCCAGGATCCGAATGCGAAGACGAATTTGTGTTCTTTGAGACTCATATACACCCGCGAAAATGAGGTATCTCGGGCGCCTCGATATCTCAAAAATCACTAATCTCCAGGCTCTGTAGAGGAGTAGCCTTTTCAACGCACGAATAGCATCAAGCATCATTCAAAGCGGGTTCTCAACTTTGAGCTTGATCGCCATTCGCTGGATCTGAAAAGCCAATAGAGATGGTCAAAAACTTTGAAGGCGCCACAGCTGAATAAGTGACGAAAATTTAACGAAACAGATAGCAATTACCGAATTGACGATAATGAAAAGCCAATGGATCAAAAATAGATTTGAAATAGGAGAAGAACGAAAAGCAGAGCCCAATCGCCGAACATCGCAAACTGGTTTACACAAGTCCCAGAAACTGTGACGTAACAGAACAATCTCGAAATCATCTTAACTCTAGAGCCAGACTTGAGTTTTTTACAAAAACGATCAAAATCATCCCGCTCTTCTTCCAGCTGCCAGCGATGCGGGGAATGAAAATCTCCGATAGGGTGATCATTAAGCTTATTGAAAAGACGAGGAAATTGCAGAGGAAGAAAACAATGAGCATTTGAAATTTCGGCCGATATGCAAAACACTCTCTGATTCAGAACAATTGAACTGATGGAAAGAAATTATTCATGGAGGGGAATCTGCCTCGGAGGTAGCCGCATCCACACTGGCGGGTGAAGAAACCAGTGGAAGAAACACAAACACAAACACGGGACGGGACGGGGAAAAAGTGGTTGGACAATGTGGAGATTGGACCCTGAAACGAGAACATGGCCATCTAAGCCTAGAAAAATCGATATCACAACGGACAATAGGAAAAGGGATATCAAAGTTTTGTACGATGAGAAGTGAAAGATGGGATGCTCTAAGGGGGAGGAAAAACCTGCCGATTTGAGGCACACCAGCTTCTACCTCGATGCACACTTGTTGAACAGTTGTAAAACTTAGTACACTTCTTCAAGACTGCTCTAGGGGATTTTTGTTATATTTTCACAGCTTTTTGGCCTGTGCCTCAAATCGGCGGGTTATTTCTCCCGCTTAGTGTACTCCGTAGAGGGATGCTCTCGAAGCGGGAGATGTTGCTCAGGGGTTGATCTCGTGCCGTAATGACAATGAGCTTTGACTTTCCCAGTTGGAAATGGTCCCCTCTTGGACCTCCATTTATGTCAAGGAGCCTAATTCGGCCAAGTCTGTTCCAGCAGGGGAGGGCGTCAAATGGCTGGCTATGGCAAGCTCTGGCTGGCGTATCACAGACACCGGGCATGGGTTCCCATGAAACGGATGTGTCAGATTCTTCAGCACACTTCGAAAAGCATCGTGTAAACAAAAATAGGCAATTCAGGCGGAGCCTCAGAAAGAGGCTAACGCTATGACATGACTCTCTCCATCACGACTCTGGTTCTGGCATCCAGGCTACTTATGAGCCGTATTTTCAGACTAATGCAGGTACCAAGTGTCGAAGCACTTTACCCCCTCATTTTTGCCCCTCGCACAACCGCAGTCTAGGGCAGAATTGTCACTTCATTTCCCCTTTCCAAGTTGCTAACCAACCCCAACTTCAACACGAGTTTCGGTGATGGGAATCGAATTGGCACTCTCACTTGTTGCCATGACTTACAGGCAGGACCGCTTTAAGTGGATCTCGCAGTCTGGCGACAGGTCGAACTGCTTGCAGGCGAGAAAGACGGCGGCACCTTGCGGCAGGTCAGCCCGATTTGTACCTACAGTATGGTCTTTTATTAGGCTCAACCCCTTTTGGACGAAAATACCGGGATTATTGCAGAGCTTGCCTCATCTACTCCGCGCGGAGGCTGGCCCCTCGTCGCTGTCCAGTGTTCATCAACACCAAGGCCGGACTCTTCGTCCGTCAGGCGAAGACTCCAGTGCCAAGGGCCATCCAGTCCGGGAGTGAAGAACGGACCTGGCCCATGGAAATGGGTCCGTTGCGAGCGCCGAGCACCTTTGCATGCTATTTACGTGTTTGTGGACGTGTGCTGGGGACGCATCGTGAGCCGTGGTCGCCAAAATCTTCCACATGGCGCTTCTTCTCATTTATGCCCAGTGAGCTAGTGATGCTGGAGTTCAACACCCTAAGAGCTGCGGCTTCTGCTCCTCTTTTTTATTTACACCTCGCCGTCGCTTTTCTCTTTCCTTTGAATTTCTACGAAACCGTCTCCCTTTACACTCATTCCATGTCCCTCGCCGATACGTCCACTCGTTCAACCAGTTTTGTGCAGTCAGGCCGATAAGGATTCATCGGATTTATCTCTTTATCCGATCGCTTCGCGGAATCTCTATTGTTTGTTAAGCTATTCTAGTCGGAGCAAGAATTTTGATATTGCTTCCATCAGCAACCGCCCGACCTTCGCCTTCGATCCATTTCCATCCCTTTACGATTTAGCCACGAAGTCGAAACAACAACCGCCTTCGTGTTGGCCCCTTCAAAATCGGGTGTTGAAACAGGTACACCGACAGCTGCCAGTAGTTGAGAAAGTCATCCGTGCGTACTAGAAAGCATATTGACCGAATACGCTCGTCTTGTAAAAGTCGACCTTCTGGTTCTTTTCTTCCCATTTGGGTTTGTCACTTCAAAAATAAAAACTCAATACCACCACATTCGTTATTACTCGCTACACTGGAGTTGCGACTGGCTCGAAGCTCAACACGCCAATCTCTCTTGAGTTTTTGTTTTTGATACCACGAAATACACATCCAGTATAATATTTAATAATTCGCAATGGGGTTCTTTGGAAATTTGAGTATGGCGTCGGGGTTTGCGTAAGTATTATACTAATTGAGGGGTTCTGAAAGTCGCTAACGAATTATAGCATAGTATTGGGATGCCTTATAGCTCTTACTTTTGTCGCCGGCTTCATTAAAGTTTGCTACAACAAGAGGAGGTAAATGCATAACTTCTGAGGGCATGGTGGGGGTTGGCTAACAGTATCTCAGACTTACCAAGCATGAAAAGCTCGACGAATTGAAGCTTAAAGGGAAGGGCCCAAAGGGAGCTGACCAAGAAATGCTCAATAAAAGAGAAACTGACGAGGGTGATCTCTTTGGTGTACGAGCTTTGGAGGCTGGATATTTTGGTGGTGTGGCCCAATCGAGGCCAAGTTCACCAGCTTCGTCGCGGGCAAACTCTTATGTCCTCGCACCACAAGCTACTGGCCACTCGGCATCTAGCAGCAATTCGGACTTACCACTTACTCCCGGAGTCCAAATGCCAAAAGCTGCGAAACCAAAGCCATCACCACTCCGACTCCAACCAAATGACCCGGATTTCCGACCACCAAGCAGCTCGTCTGCTGCCGGCGCGAAAGGAAGTTCGTACATGCCCATCACAGGCCTAACGAAATCCCCAGACAGCCTTACACATTCAGGTGCCCCAACAAAAGACTGGGTTTCTCCACTCGAAGTTCATTTCAACAAGACCACATCCCCACCAGGCAGCCCAGCAAGTGTCATGCGACCAACATCTTATTTGCCACGATTGAACTTCCCAGACAACCATAAGTCTGCTCTTGTTGTTCCTACGCCAGCAGGCTCAATGAAAGGACCACGATCAGAAGTCGCTTCTATCGTAGGTAGTGAGGCGTCAGAGAACAATACGAGGAGTAGAATCATCGAGGCGCGATCCCCAACAACCAAGGGTCCAGGCTCTCCGAACTCCACTTATCAGCAATACATCCCTTCTCGTGGTGGAAGAGAACCCACAAGATCCATTTTCCCAGCCGAAAGTCAAAGGGACCGAAGCTTGTCTCGAACTCGAGGCCAAAGGAGCCCAACGAGTGGAACAACCCCAGCATCACAATCATCTCCTCTCGCCATGGAATCCGACAACTTGCCAGAAAACAATCGAGAATGGGATCATGAACAAGCCGTGATTAGAGACCCGATCGTCAACAAGAAAGGAGTATCCGTTACTCAACGTACGCAGCCAAACCAGGATGGAGGAAAATTACATGCCCACAAGGGAAGTGGTGCATCGAGCATTTACAGCAACATAAATGCAGCTCCGTCAGACTGGAACGCCCGCGAACAAGGTGCGAAAGTGAAAGAAGACTCCCGTAGTCGCTCCAATTCTAACTCAACCAGCCACTCCCGTTCTAGTTCATCAAAATCACTAGCGCGAGCCCGTAACTCCATTCGCCAATCTTCTCACCAGCGAAACGCCTCTTCCAAGTCAAGCCACCGCAATAGTCGTGACCGCGATCAAATCCATTACGACCCGTCCTCCCAGCGTCGTGACCGAAGTGGTTCTGTCCAGGGTCGAGCAGTAGACTTTGACCGACCTCGAGAATCTCCATTTTCACAAGGTACCACTGCACCACCGTCGCACACAGCCTCATCTTCCGTCTCCTCTTTCGGGGCCGCGAATTCCAAACGCATGCCATCACCTGCACGTGGTCAAGGCTTGCTAGCAGCAGGGATACCTGCTCAAGAAAAGGATCGCTTGAGTGTTATGTCAAAGGGACGAGGAAGATCCGAGTCAGATAGCTCGCAAGCATCGATGGGTGATTTCTACGATGCCTATTACCGCCAATCTACTGTCTCACAACGTGTCTCGGCCTATCAAACCCAGAGTGCATCCGCACCTTCTCGCCGGGATTCTGCCACAACAGACATGAGCACTGAAAGTTCTATCAACCTTGGGTTTAATTACAATGTCAATGGTGCCCGCAAAGCGCCCCCTCCTTCTTTAGGCATGAAATCTCTGGATGTAGACGAGACGATCATCGAGATGCCCAGCCCCAATCCCACGATTCGATCTACCACCGAGAGATTCCCATCCCGGGTCTAGAATTGTGAGGAGCTCTTAAAGGAAAACGAAACATGAGATTAATGGTGAACGTAATGATAGAGGTGGAAAAAAGGATGGTAGTTGGACATCATGGAGTTATAAAAAAGGCCGTCTTTTGTAACTTCTTTTTTGGGGGGGGGGGATCTTCGGAAATTTCTTACAGTTACGACAACGTCTCTTGCTACGAGGCATCCTTTCTTTTTCTTAAGTCGAGTTTTTCAGCGATTGGAGTTTTTCGTCTTTGCTCAGTTCTTTGCAGGCTGATGCTACGCATTTCCTTTGTTTTTGTTTAAGCTTTTACTGCCGCAAGGCATTGATACTGTCGCAGATGAAGATGGTCAGAGGGGAAGAAAAATATACCTCATGGTTTTATATCCTTCTAATGTAATATAATAGAAATACGCAAAATACAAATTTTACGTCATTTGAGTGCTGTAGTCTTACTCGATTAATGGGATTTCTTCGTTGCGTCGTTACAATTCCTTTGTTCTTATTCTACCAAGGTCCAGTTTCCACTCACTGTCGCAAACATCAATTTCACAAAGCCACAAGAATGCAATGTAATGATTCTCTTTGTTCTTCGACTGCACCTCGATACTTCCTTTTGTGCAAATTTTTTGGAGTTTCATTCTTGCTTACCATTGGGACAGCACTTATTCAGTCGTATCGGAAATGCAACGCTCCAAGCTCTAGGGTGTTTATGCAGAAGCTTTCAATTCTATCACGCTTTCTAGCACATCCCTATCCCTTTTGCCCTCAATATCCGACTCTCTGATAGACATGGTTCCACCGCATAGAAACCGAAGAAACGACGCATCAGTTCTAAGACACAATCCCTACGGCAACCACCCGCCTTCTGTCCAACCCACCCCACCCTCAACCCCGCGAAGTCCATTTCCTGCAGCTTTGCCAGATCTTTCTATAGCCCCAAGTCCGCCGGCTGGGAGCGCTGGTGCAGGTTCACCGTCGGGGAGAGGCGGGAGAATAATACGTGTCAGGCGAAATACCATGCCTCTTGCAGGTGCTGCTCCACGAAGGAGACCGGTGCCAAGTATGTTTCTTTCAAGTATGATGTGAGTTCGCTTCTGGGCTAACGCTAATGCTGAGTAGAACCTCCACTTTGGGCTCGCTGTCTTCGGTGGTGCTGGTGGTCCTTAGTATTTCTCGTTCTCATTTTTGTGGTTGGGGGTTTTGGATGGAAAGTTAAAAAGTGGATGTTTGATAATGAAGATGTTCCATATATAGTCGACCAGCCTTATTATGGTCTGTCAGGACAGACGAAAAGTTCTTTTAGTCAACCAAGCTCTCCTGTGATCCCGCTTCAACCGGAAACAAGTTCTTCAGACGAGAGCCCGGTTAATTCAAAAACCAGTACTTCGACAGCTTCGAGCAAGGAACCGATCTTTACTCAATGGTCTGACAGAGCAAAGAAATCAACGACCAGTGCACAGAGAAAGTTAGAAGGGATGAAAAACAAAGAATCTACATCACAAAAACGCACTACAAAATCCTCAAACAAATCATCAAAAAGCAAAGAATTTACATTACAACAACCCACCACAAAATTCTCATACACACCATTGGAGAGCAAAGAATCTACATCACAGGAACCTACCAAGCACTCCTCAGCCGAATCAACGAAAAGCTCACAGTTCAAACCCACAGGTCCAGAATCTATCCAGCCAGGACCTGCTATCCCAAAATCAGACCCCCCACCTCAACGCCCGGTACCCATGCGTGTAGCATCCTGCGCGCAACCCCCTCTTCCCTTCCAAATCGCCTCCGCCGAACCCCCACAAGACGGCCTAACAACCTTCCCGATAGACGGTCTCTTAATGTCCTCACCAAACGACATCTTCGCCCATCTAATAAACCTAGGCCTCCTCCTCTACCGCGCCCCCATCTACAATCTTCCCGCCATCAGGACCATTATCGTACCTCAGGCTTTCGTCCTCCAAGGACTCGTGGATTCTCAGGTTTCCGTCCACAATGGCAAACGCTTGCCCGAAGCGGATGGAATTTTCAAATCGCTAAACGAATTCATCAATTCCCTCCCTGGAACGACGAACGGCGAGAAGATTCAAAATCACGATGCTAGATTATCGGGGGAGCTTGAGAAGTTGAGGGTTGAGATGAATACTTTGAAGAATGGAGGGAATTTGAAGGGTAGGTGGTGGGGGTTTTGGAATCATGAGGGGGATATCGAGAGTGAGTTTCTACGAGTTCTCAAGCTGGAGTATAGAGCTGCTCGGTACTACCATTCCCTTGTTACCAAAACCATTGAAAAACATAGGAGATTTGTGAAGGTCCGAGTTGTCTACCTAAAACACTTGAGGAAAGCAGATCCTCGCAAGGGACCAGCAGATTCCGAGCTCGAGATTCCAGAGCAGAGGAACGAGAATTATTTGAAGGCTAAAGAGGGGGTGAATGTTTTCTGGGAGATGAGTGAGGGGATGATGGTTGGATTAAGGAGTTGGGAAAAGAGGTTGAAGGAAGTCCTGGATCAGGAGAAGGCGGTTATAAGGAGATTTAAGAAGAGGACAGAGGGTGGGGGGAGAAGATTGCAGTGTGATATTTTGAGTTTGGGGCATCTGATTGGGTGGGTTCAGCATAGTTTTATGGTTGAGAGGAGGTATAATGAGGGGTACTTTTGAGAGATATAGATAAGTTGATAGATAATTTATGATTTTTTATGTTTCCAAGACTTTAGCTGTTTCTCGATCGGCTCTCAGCGGCATATTGTACAAAAGTGATATTGGATAATCGAGACAATTGTCGCCCTGCAGCGCTGAGGCTTCGGGGAGAATAAGCGAGCCGCTCAACACTTACACAGCTCCCCGCTTCGGACTTAGTTTGTTGACAAATTTTTATGCCCAGGATCTCGTGGTCTCAACCTTTTTTCCTTTTGTGCGAACTACTCGCGGTTAATTGCTATTGATCGAGAAGGTTTAGGAAATCGTAACACAGGTAATAGAGATCCATAACCAACTTGAGTATATGACTAAGGAGTTGTCTTCAAGGTCAGCGTACCAGTAACACTTCAAGATATTTCAAGACTGGCTACATAAGAACAGCCACTCCTTCAAGAGCACAATTTTATCCGAAGTATGAATGACGGTTATGCAACGCAGCATGAGAACATACGACTTCACTCACTTCTCCTACGTTTTCTATTACTCTTTCTGATGAAGAATATCCAGTTGATCATATAAGCTGAATACTTAACAGCTTATCTCCCCTTCTCTTTGAAACTAGTTTGATTCTTTTATATTTTTGCCAGATAGATTCCGCATCTCACAGATACCTAGCAGAAATATATCGGAGGAAAAAAAAAAAATATTGATTCTGAAGAAAATCATATACTCCAGTGCTTTAGAAGAGTAGAATTCAATAATTAGTAAGCCACTTTGAATCTTTCCAGTATCTGAATAATTAGAATACTTTACTCTATCAACTACAAGATGATTTCTACGAGAACTTATATAACTATAAGTATCAAGTTAGAACGTGTAGTTCTGAGACAGCCGGTTAGAAGTAATGAACATAAACTTTTATATTCTTCACAGGAGACATTTCTCTTTGAATGTCTTAAGAAACCAAAGGTCTTACTAGTGAATATCAGACAATCGAGTTCAAGTCATGTAGTCAAGTTTATAATCAGAGAAAGCTGGGGTTTTAGTTTTTATTAAGTTTTCATCCAACTATACTCTACAGTCGTACTCCGCGTATTCCTCCCACTTGACACCCTAAGTCTGTCCCATCCCGGGTCCTTGGTAGTATTCAGCCCGGTGACTCACCATCCCTCTAGATCATCTTCCACTGATTGTTCCTCCATTTCTTCCTCGAATACCTCTTCCTCGGGTTCTTCCTCCAAGTTCTCATCCTTAAATAACTCAGGCCTAGGTAGCTCAATCTCGAATAACTCATCCTCCGAGCTTTTCTCCGATTCTTCCTCCACTTGTTAATATGATTCTTCATCGACAAATTGTTCATCCCCTTCTTCCTCATCCGATTCTTCTTCGTCAGGTTCCACAAGCAGATTATGAGGTATTTCCTCGTAATCCAGGCATTCCTTGAAGTATGCAATGGATCTTGCCTCCGTTTTTGTCATTGGCCTTTGGAGGTGTATATTTCGCAAAAGATGCTGCTTCGCAGCCTCCGTCATGAAAGCTTTCACATCCACCCGAACTTCAGAAAGATCTTGATCTTTGCTTTCCCCACGAAGAGTGTCAAAGGCCGTCATATCAAAATCTGCACATCTAACACCACCGGGCATTTCGAATCCATCAACCACCATTCTCGCTCCCCAATCGGTGTACGTTGTTGGTTTAGCATCTCGCCGAGCCAAGGCAAGGCAATAGTCCTCAATGGGGAGAAGGGCAATTGTGGATTGTTCATCTGTCGTCAAATTTTGTTCCGACTCTCTGTGCGTAACCGGCGGCGAGACAAGCATGACGTTTTTTGCGTTTGGGAAAAAAACCAGTATCTCTTTCAGCTGTACCTCGGCGCTAGGGACGTTAAGCTCAAATAAGACATCGGTATTAACGCAGATATTCTCCACTTTGTCGAGATCATCGGTAGTTATCGAGTTGAAGCCTGTTTTCTCGTAGGGCAAACCCTCTCTTCCTGCGCCCAAAGTCTGTGAATCGAGAAAGAGAATATCGAAGCTGGGTCTAAACCAAATCGTAGGAACGGCTCCCAGTGTCGTAAACTTTCGGGTATATGCTTTTGTGGCAACCTGGCAAGACTCGCGGCAGACATAAAGAAGCGTCGGGGCGGGACAGCTCGAACGGAAGCCGAAAGAATCGCAAGGGAAGTTGTAGTACTCGCGACCCTGGTATTTTGCACCGAGGTCCCAGTACATGGGGGCAGCCTCGCAGTGTTGAGGTACTGCTTCGTCAGATCGAACTCGATCCAAGCCAAAGTTGATTATGACGATTCTTTCTCGTTTCAGGTGAACTACTCGTGGTCCAGGAAGAGCTTCGTCCCAGATTTGGAGCCGGATCTCAATTGGTAATTTGCTGAACTGAGGAAATCTGGTGGGCCCTTCTTCGTGGGATGGGGGGTGTGCGATTTCCATGGCCTTGTCAGGTTTTGGCGTTGCCATAGTGCGTAGAGCTACATATTAGTCAGTGCTTTGTAGTTTAGAAACTGATGTAGGTTGTAAAAGGAAATTGCTTACGGTTGAGTTTCGCGACTTCTTTCGCGTTCCTGTGGTAACACCAACATACGCTGATTCACTAGACAATTGAGTCTTGTTATAAGAAGGTATCATTTAGGATTGCGCTATTCTATCCTAACGCTAGCAGGGATCCCTGGTGTGCTAAGAGCGCCACCACGTGACTCGCTCCCTTATCCTCTACCAGATGTATTTTACGGGTTGCGCTATTCTGTCCCAACGCTAGCAGAGGCCCCTAGTATGCTAAGAGCGCCACTACGTGACTCGCCCCCTCATCCTCCTATTTACTCTAGTAGCCCCTAGTATACTAAGAGCGCTACTACGTAATTCGCCCCCTCGTCCTCTTATTTACTCTGTTAGAAGTGTTTTAAAATCCTTTTATATTATATATATATATTATTATATTTCTAAATACTAATACTCTAGAAACTATAGATATAACTTAAATTATTACTTAAAAGTGCCTAATACTTATAAAATACTTAAATATATACTTAACTAGTTAAACTAACGAAACTGATGAAAATATTAACATCTCTAAAAAGTAGGAATAACCTTAGTTTTACCTCCTTAGGGTATTGCTTAACTTCTAGACATGTTCTAATAGTAATATATATAGGTACTTGTCTTTTCTCTAAGGGGCTAGCTCTCTAGACCCCCTAGTAGGAGAGATACTCTTCTACACCTACCTATTAGGAGTAAGCGTCTCCTATATATAAAAGTGAATGAAATTCGAGCCTTTTACCTCTTTAATGTAAATTGTATTACGCTTATATTTAGTATATCTAAATTAGCTTATGGCTGAATTTAAATTTATATCTAAATACGTTGATACTCTCTTCTATCTTTCTAATCTTTTAACCTAAGATAGAGCCTAACTCTCTTAACTTATAAGCGTGTAAATAGCCTAAGACTCTTTATCCTCCTTTATAAAAGGTTAATCTCTTTAATAATCTTAAGAGCCTCTTATAGTAGCGTGAGAAGTTATTTAAGTATACTAATTTAGATAGGATATTACTATCTAAGAAGGACTTTAATATACTATAGTCTTATCTCTTAAATATATAGAGTATTAAGCACGCTTCTTAAAGTAATAAAGATAATACGTAAACGTCTTAATATAATTATACTTTTAAGCGTAAAAAGAATTAAAGTATAGCTACTAATAAAATAATTAATACTATATATAATTTAACCTTCGAGTGCTCTTATGTTATTCGAGTAATCTACTACCTACTTAATAATCGGGTTTAAATTATATAAACTGCTATTATAGGAGATTATAGCTATACTCTTAATAATTACGATCTAAAGAGAAGGAATTACACTATATGCTAAATTATTAAAGGCTAACTTAAAGTTAAATATAAGCCTTCTACTATTATAGTTACTCTTAAAGAAAGCTAAGTGTAATTAGATAATACTAGAGAACGATACCTCTTACTTAAGAATATATATAATTAGAAACGATTACTTAATACTGCTATTTAGAGATAAGGCCTTAGTAGAGTTAAAGGATTAATCGAACCTTTTAAATTCTCTAATAAGTAAGATAGCTTCCTTATTAAGATAGAATAAGCGGTGGAATACTTAAAGAAGTATATAGCGTAAGGAAAGGGACTCTACTTTTATAACTCTATTGTTATTAATAAAAGAGGAAAGAGCTTTAAAAAGGGTAAGCTAAAGAGTGGAGAAGAGTATAAAGTTTAGGGATTTATATAGGTAAAAGTAAAGAGACTTAAGCTCTTTATAAAGAATAGATATCTTATGTTAATTAATTCTACTTATAAAACTAATTACCTTAAATAGAAGCTCTTCTTATTAGTATATTGCTTACCTAAGGGCATATACTTACTATCTGCCTTCTTCCTTACCTCTAATAAAGATAGTAAGATTATTAAAGCTTACTTTTGTTAAATCGTAACCTAGGTAAAAGAGAGGCTTAATATATAATAGTATATTAAGTACGTACTCTCTAACAACTCTGCTACTAAGTAACTTATGATTAAGAACATATTTGTCGAAGAAGCTAGTTTCTCTCTATACGGCACTATTAAGCACTTTATCTATATATAGCACTCTAGCTAAACGATAGATCGAAACCTTAAGAACCACGAATAGGATTATCTCGTATAAGCTGCTAACTACTTTAAGAGTGTACTATTTTATTAATATATAAAAGCTAGATATAATAAATTAATATAATCTACTCTCGACGTAATCCTAGATAGCCTTACTCTTAAAAAGAGTAGGAATAAATCCTAGGATATAAAGGAGTATATATAAAAAGAGTAGAAAGATACTAGTAAAAAGTGAGTAAACTACGCTTATTAAGAAGAGCTAATCCTTATATAAGTTCTTACTACTAGCTTAAACGAAGGATAGCACCGTAAGCTTAAAAGATCTCTCTTCCTTTATAAGAACTAAGATTCTAGATATACTCTTACTTTTATAGTATAAACGGTTAAGGAAGGCGCTAATAATTAGGTAAATAAGAACGAAAAGGCTATATATAATCTTAATAATAAAGTTAATGTATTTGTAGATTAATATCCTTAGCTAGAACTATTCCTATAATTAGTATAAGATATCTTAATAAGTAACTTAGTAGACGCGGAGGAGGTATATTATAAAGCTACTAAGGGTTTACTTATAGAAGCTTAATAATTATTATATAAGAGCTATACTTTTAATACTAATAGTAAGTGTAATTATAAGAGCTTTTGTATATAAGAGTTGCTCTGCTAGTATATACTTAAATAATATATCCTTCTTTCTAAGCTTAACGCGTAAGATCGATAATAGTAACTCGATTAGTATAAGTACTTAAGTGCTTTCTAAGATACTAAGAGATATATAATATTCTAACGCTCTTAACGAGTATAACCTAATAATCCTCTTAAAGAGTATATTACGTCTAAAAACTCTTAAATACGTATATACTAAAATAGTTAGTAGAAGGTAGAGGAAGTAGTCTTTTAGATTAAGAATAGAGAGTATACGATCGAGGACTTCTGCTAAAAGCGAGGTATACTAGAGATATAAACGAAACTATTACTATTAAAAAGCGTTAGCGAATTTAAATAATTTTAGGATATAATTAAGCGTAAGAAGCTAGAGGATTAGATCGTAGAAAAGTAATAAGAGATTACTATAGAATTCGATACGTTTACTATATAAGATGCTTAGCGATTATAACGTATAAGTACTACTTATAAAAGTTAGAATAGCTTCCTTTAATCTAACCTTTACTACTTTAGAATAGATATTGATTTAACCTCTTAATTTAACGTCTTTAATACTACTACTACTACTCTTTTGCCTTTTTAAAGTATATATTATAGTATACTAATTAATAGGACGTAACTAAATCGGATACTAGATAACGTAGAGTAATAAGCGGAAGTTGATAAGTAGATTACTAAAGATCTTAGTATAGCGTTTTACGAGAATTAGTAGGAGAGTATACTAGGAGGACCTATACTTAGCGTAAAAGTAAAGAGAAAGCGCTAGCCTGATTAGGTAATTAGTATATAATTAAGAAAAGTCCTTGGATTTAAGCTTTTTAAGCTTTAAATTAACTTTTTAGGCGCTTTATTTGATTATACGTAGTTTATTAATTTATTATTATTACGACCTTTGTTTACTCTTTTTAACTGATTTTACGTATCTATAGCCTCTTAGTATAAATTTACTTTTTTAAGTAGGACTAGTCCTTTTTAGAAAGGTAGTAGCGATTGTTTTCTAGTAAGAGTGAATATGTTGAAATTTCGCTAATTTTATACGCTAGCATAGTACCTATGCTAGCGTTAGAACAGAATAGCGTTTCTCTATTTAACTCTTTTCTCCGAGGGGCTAGCCCTCTGAACTCTCTAGTAGAAGAGACGCTCTTCTACACCTACCTGCTAGGAGTAAGCGTATTCTATTTATATATAAGAGTAAATCCGAGCCTTTTTACTAGTTAAGTCGGAGGCTAGAGAACGTAGAGTAATAGATAGAAGTCGATAAACGGATTACTATAGACCTTAGTATAACGTTTTAAAAAAATTAGTAGAAGAGTATACTAGTACTTAGCGTAGATAGAAGGTAAAGAGAAAGCGCTAGCCTAATTAGGCTCTTCTTAGATTTGAGCTTTTTAAGCGCTTTATTTAATAGTATATAGTTTATCGATTTATTATTATAAGCTTTTATTATTATTATAAGCTTTGTTTATTATTTATATCTAATTTTACATATAGAGCTAAACCTTTTTAGAAAGGCGGTAGCGATTAGTTTCTAATAAGAGTGAATATATTAAAATTTCGCTAATTTTCTACGCTAGTAAGAGTACTATACTAGCGTTAGAATAGAATAGTATTTTCTATAATAGATCTTTCTTTTAATCTCTATAACTAGTAAATTTCGTTTATATTAATTAGCTTAGTAGAGAGATACTAGCTTATTTATACTATATTTAAAGTTTCTCTTCTCTAAATTAAGTTTAATTTATTAGCTATTCTATATTAGAAGTATAATTAAGCTTCTTAAATATTTAATAGCTTTATCTTTAATTAAATTATTATATATAATAATATATAATTACGTGTTATACTTATTAAAGCAAAGACTTAAACTTCTAGAGAGAACTAAATAATAAAAGCTATCTACTATATTATTAATAATAAAAAGTATATAATTACTTATAGACAGTTTACTAGAATTATAAGATTCTAAATACGTACTTCTTAGTTATATAAAGAAGGCTTTATAAGAGCTCTTAGTAGATAAGATAGGTTTCTACGAGAGTATATAACTCTTTCTTAAATTTCCTCTAGAACCTAAGAAAGACGTAAAATACTTAGAGGATTTATAGTTTACGCTAGATTTTAGAAGTAGTATAGTAGAATAGTACTTATAGTTGATTTTAGTACTTATATCTTCTTTAAAAGCATCTATTTATATCTTAATCTTTTAGTAGTAGTCTCTATGAAAGTAAGCGAAGTATTTAGAACACTTCGTCGATATATTTAGAACACTCTAATAAGAGTTTAAAACCTAATTAGTAAGCTAGGTAGAGATAGAATTAGAGAAAGCGCTAGCTTTATAGTTTTAAGTAGCGTTTTAGATTTCTTCGCCTAAACGATCCTAGGTATTAGAATAAGAAAGAATACTCTCTCTCTTTAGAATATAATAGAATAGAATAACTTTACTTATAGAATATAATAGCAGAGGAAGGACAATTATAAAAGAAGGATTAGAGTAGCTAGAAAGGTTAAAAAGAGAGGCTAGGAAGAGAGAGAAGAGTAAGTAGTATAGAATAGAAGTAGCTAGATAGAGAAGAGTACTTCTAAATAAAGTAGATTAATTTATAAGAGAGCGATAGTATTAAACACGGAACTTCTCTTATAAACTAACCTACTTTATCTCTTATAAACTAACTCACTTTACCTCTTATAAACTAATCTACTTTATCTCTTATTAACCTACTTTATATACTTCTATAGAATAATATATAAACCTTTCTATTCTCCTCGCTAGATATAGAAAGGAAATTAGTCTTATATAGAAGTAGAAGAGATAGAATATAATAAGCTAGAAGCGTTTAAAAGAGAGAATATAATAAGAAAGATTAGCTTTAAAAGTGAGAAAAGACATAGATAGGAATCTTTAGAAAGAATAGAAGTACTAATCTAGCTAGAAAAACAAAAACGCTAGTTTTAAGTACTTCTAAGAGACTATAAAGGTTAATAAATAGAAATAGCTATTATATATTCTCTTTTAAGAAAGAGCTTTATATTATATAATTACTTAATTACTCTCTTCTTTTTTCGCTATTCCTAGAATAAGTAATAAAATTAAACGTTTTAGATAAAGTTTACTATTTTATATACTTATATCTATATATATATTTATAAATATACTCTTAAAGTCCTTAAAGTAACTTAGAAGAATCTATCTACGTTTAAGAGGTCTAGAGAAGAGAGAAAGAGAAGAGAAGATAATAGAAAGTATAAAATTTAAAATTTAAAACTAATTCTTATTTTAATTTTCTTAAAAGTCTAAGCTTATTAATTATAAGCTCTTTACTCTTATCTCTTTAGTTCGCTATATAACTTACGTAATTTAGTAGAACGCGGTTCTAATCTTATATTTCTAGTCTTAATATAACTAAATAATTAAATTATTATCTTATTCTTTAAACTCTACTAAAGTATATAATAATATAGAAAATTAATAGTAATTTACTTATAATCTTATATTTAAAGAGCTCTACTAAAAAAAAATATTATTTTAGTATAATTTAGCTTATATTATAAGTATATAAGCTAAGTTTTCTCTATCTACTTCTACTACTTCTACTACTACTTTTATACTCTTTTATTCTTCTTTTTACTTAATATACCTCTTCTAGAATAGTATAAAGCTAATACTACTTCTAGTAATAAGAATTCTACTAAAAGAGCTTTAAAAGCTACTAAAAAAGCTCTTAAAAATCAGACTTCTTAAGTACGCTCTATAGACGTGTTTCTAAATAATAAATATAATCTTAACTTTATTAAATATAAGCTTATAGATTCTTTAGATTATAAGAATAATAATAATAGTAATAATAGTAAAGAAAATAAAGCTATTATAAAGAAGATATTAGAATTATTCTTAGTACTAAATATTAAATATATAAGTAGAGAGTCTAAGAAGACGCTATATATACTACTATTTAATTATTTAAAAGACCTCTTACTAAGAAAGTAGAGTAATTATATACTAATATATTTATAATAATAAAGATTACTAAGTTTATATCTCTAAATTAAGATTATTCTCTTTATTAAATCTCTTTTTTTTATCTTCTAATTATATAAAACTAATATACTTTTTTAATCTCTTTTTTACTACTAGAGTTCTTATTATAATATATAATAATATAAGTATATAGATAGTAACTACTATACTAAAGCGTCTTAGTATATATCTTTAAAAAGATATATTAGTTTAAAAGCTTAAAGTCTTTCTTATAATTACTATATACTTTAGTATAAAGAATATAAAAGAAAAAAGAGATCTTTAGAAAGAGTAAGATAAATATATACTACTCTAATTTATATAATAATACTAGTTTAATAAACTTAAGTTATATTTTTTATATAAACTTTCTATTTACTAAAGCTATAAAAGTATAATAGTATATAAAGCTATTACTACTTTTTAAGTACTTATAAGTAGTATTTAAGAGATATATCTATCTACTATAAGACGTATCTATTAATAAGATAATTATAGAGTTTAAAAGAAGATAATAAGTATATATTAAAATATAAGTATAGACTAATTCTAGAGAGATATAAAAACTAGGCTTTATATTTCATAGAATATATATAACTTTCTCTTTTATTCTTATACTTATAAAATCCTAGAATTAGTTTAAAAGAATAGTTATATATCTACTAGTAATATATAAAATTTTCTAATTTTACTTCTTCTAGTTTCTTTGTTTTTATATAACTCTAGCTAGAAAGTTTAATATATTTTAGTATAATCTTAGCTAATATTTCTATCTATAGGTTTAATAGTATTTCAACTTATAAAGTCTCTTTCTTACTAATTCTATTAATTTATAATATATATAGATAATTACTTCTTATTACTAGAATTATTTAATAAGCTTCTTAAGCTTAGTTATCTCTTCAGTTATTCTTATACTCTACGTAATTTAGTAGAACGCGGTTCTAATCTTATATTTCTAGCTCTAATACGACTGAATATTTAAATCATTATCTTATTCTTTAAACCCTACCAAAGTATATAACGATGTAGAAATTGAATAATGATTTACCTATAATCTTATGTTTAAAAACCTCTACTAAAAAAGTCCTCAAAAAGAAGGCCTCTTAAGTACGCTCCGTAGACGTGTTTCTTACTTTAATTCAGATTTTAATATCTTAGCACTCCTAAACTGGTTTAGCAGCATCGTAGTTCAAAGCTACCTAGATTTTAGTCTGAAACTACCTTAAATAAGAGTAGTTTTAAACCGGACTACTGAACGCGTCTATACGTAGAGTATAAGGATAACTAAAGAGATAGTATAGTAGATACTTACTATAGCTATATTACTAAACTACTCTTTCTATATCTAATTAAGACTTAGAAAAAGAAGAATAATAATACTTTTTTTTAATCTTAGAAGTTATAGAAGAAAGTAGTTATTACGAGTTCTAGTATATAATAGAGAGATATAATAAATAAAAGCGTTCTAGTATATTCTTAAGTTTTAGCTTTTATATAAGAAGATAAGATACTAGTAAGAAGTATAATTAGTAGAAGTAATAATATCTACGCTAATCTAGTACTATAGTAAATAAAATCATCTATAAGCTTTTTATTTATTACTAATACTACTACTACTCTTAGAAGTTAAAAAGATATATAAATTAATACTATATTATATAATAAACTTCTATTAAAAATTTAGCTATTCTATGATTTATTAACTATTATAATAGATATATAAAAGAAGTAGAGATTATAGATAAAAGCTATAAAACCTAGTAAACTTAGTAGAAGTTATAGTTGTCTTTATTTTTTTAGATTATATATTTTACTATACTAAATATCTATTTACTTTAGAGTTAGAATAAGAGTAAGTTTTCTAATTAGAAAAGAAGTAAATACTAATATATAATAGATATAAATACTTACTTTTTATAAAAAGCTTTCTAATTCTATTTTATTCTCTCTCTTCTTAAAGATTCCTAGCTTATATAAAAATTTATTTATCTTAATAAAGAAGACGATATTATAAAAGCTTAAAAGTAAAACTTTATTTACTTCTATACTAGATCTAATATTACTAATATATACTTATACTATTAGTATAAAGTATAAAGAAATAAATAATTAGCTAAGTTATCTCTAGAAAATATATATCTACTATCTATATATTAAAAAAGAAGCTAGTATAAGTAGTACGCTACGCTCTATCTATATATTATAATAAGTTTCTATATTAGAAAGAATTCGAATTCTATAAAATAGAAATTATAAAGAATATAAGAGAGTAAAAGAGATTAGAGAGAGAGAGAGAGAGAGAGAGAGAGAGATACTACTACTATATATAGAATAAAAAGAAGTAGAAATAGCTCTAATTTAGATTTTAATATCTTAGTACTTCTAAACTAGTTTAGTAGTATTATAGTTTTAAGCTATCTAGATTTTAGTATAATTCTAATCTAAATAGAAGTAGTTTTAAACTAGACAGCTAATTACGTCTATATATAAGTTATATAACGAACTAAAGAGATAGAATATTATTACTTTTTAATACTAATTAAGTACTAAAAGAGTTCTTTTAAAACCTAGAATAAAAGCTCTAATTTAACTATATTCTATCTAGTATAGAATACTCTAAGTAAAAGAGACGCTTTATATTCGTAGAGATTAGAGTTAGTAGCTAGAGATCGAGTATAGATTAGAGCTAGAAATAATAGTTAGTAAATATGATTTTGAACTTTAGTAGTATTTATAATTAGAAAACGTTCTATTTTAATTAGAATAGATAATTTAGTTAAAAAAGTTAGAGAATTTAGTAAAACTTCTAAAAGTTAATAGAAGAAGAAATTACTATAAATATACGACTTTAACTAAGCTTTAACTTATACTAGAACTAGATTATAATATTATAACTATCTCTTCTAAAAGTTAAAGAACTTATCTAATATTATTATAAAGACGTTACTACTTTTTCAGCTTTATTAACTTTATTTATTCTTACTAATATATTAGTATTAGCTTTTAAAAGCTTCTTCTAAAAATATACTAGAAGAAATCTAACTAGTAAGAAGAAATAGAAATATTCTACTTATTAAATTATATAAAAACCTTCTACTTTTAGTTTATAATAAAGTAAAACTCTAGAATAAACTAAAAGTATAATAGATTTGTTTATTTATATAGCTCTAATTTATTAAATAGCTTAAAATATAAGAGATATCTTTCTTTAAACTAGTTATTATTCTATATACTCACGTTTCTAGATTAGTTATAAAAGCTACTAAAAGCTAATAATAATACGTTAGTCTTAATATATAAAGCTAAAATATAGTTATAAAGATATTAGAGAAGTTCTTTAACTCTTAGAAGAAGTAGTTAATAACCTAGCTCTAGTATAAGTTAAAGCTTAGTTACTTCTATATATTTCTAATAGAATAATAAATATAAAATTAGAAGAATAAATATAAAAAAACGATATTATAATCAAAGAAAGATATTATATAAAAAAGCTTTATTTCTTAATAATCTAATTTTATATTACTTTATTTTTAGAAACTCTATATAATCTAGGTCTCTAGAAGTGTCTAAGAACTTTTAGTTCTATTTAGTTATAAGATTAGAAGTTAGTAGTTAGATATTATTATAGGCTAAATATAAAGTAGTTAAGTATAGATAGTATATTATATTCTAAGAAAGTAAAATTAAGAAAGAGAGAAAGAGGTAAGCTCTTTTATATAGAATATATATATAAGCATAGATTATATAACCTAGTAAAGAATATAGTTATAAACTATTATATTATCTCTCTTCTCTTCTACTCTTTTATTCTCTTAAGAGTTATTACTATTACTTCTTAAAAGAGGATTTAATATCTATTCTTATTACTATCTTCCTTATACTCTAAGCCTATCTAAAATATAGTTATTTTCTATCTTAGTAGCGCTCTTAGTTTATTAAGAGAGTTAGGATTAACTTATACTATAGTATATATTATATTTATATATATTATAGTAGTATTATTAGAATTAGAGTTACTCTCTACTATTAGCTAGTAAGAGTAGTTCTTAATCTAATAACCCTTACTACTATAATATATACACTTCTCTTTCTCTCTCTATTTATATCTCTTTTCTTTAGAAATAGAGGCTACTATATCTACTATCTAGACCTATTCTATTCTATTACTACTTCTATTACTACTTCCTTTACTATTATATCTATTACTATTACTATTATTATTACTACTACTAAACTAGTTTCCTAATATTTAAAGTATTTATATAAAGTTATTATAAGTTATAAAGATCGTAGTCTAACTATTAATTCGTTATCTTATCTACTTATTTAACCTACTAACTAGTATTATAATCTTTATATTATCTAGTTATTTATCTATCTCTACTTTAAATAGAACCTTTTTAAATTATAAGATATATACTATAATATTCGTCTCTTCTTATAAGAGCTTAATTAAGCTCTATCTAGCCTTCTTCTTCTTATTTAGATTATTATACATTCTTTATAGATAATTTATAAGGCTTTCTAAGCTCTATTTCTTATTCTTAGTTCTCTTTTATATAAAAGAAAGTATTAAAGCTTATACTTTTATAGATAAGGAACTATAAACGTAGAAGAACTAGGCTTTCTTATTCCTAATCGCGTCTCTATCTATATAGAGTTTCGCTTTTATTAATATTAACTATCTCTTCAGTTATTCTTATACTCTACGTGATTTAGTAGAACGCGGTTCTAACTTTATATTTCTAGCTCTAACGCGACTAAATATTTAAATCATTATCTTATTCTTTAAACTCTACTAAAGTATATAATAATACTGATATTCAACGATGATTTACCTATAATCTTATGTTTAAAAAGCTCTACTAAAAAAATGATTATTTTAGCGTAAGTTAGCTTATAATACCTACTTCTACTACTTCTACTACTTCCACCGCCACTTTTATACTCTTTTATCCTTCTTTTTAATTAATATGCCTTCTCTAGGATAGCGTAAGGCTAATACTAATAAGCTAGAACGAAAAAGTCTACTAAAAGAGCTTTAAAAGCTACTAAAAAAGTTCTCTCAAAGAGAAGACCTCTTAAGTGTCTACTTTATATACGTTAAACTAAGAGCTAGTATAAGCAGTATAATATGCCTATTTATAGTAGTAATTAGCTATGTTAGAAAGAGGTAGAAAGAGCTTCAATTCAGATTTTAATATCTTAGCACTTCTAAACTAGCTTAGTAGTATCGTAGTTCGAAGCTACTTAGATTTTAGTCTAAAACTATCTCAAATAAGAGTAGTTTTAAACCGGACTACTAAACGCGTCTACACGTAGGGTATAAGAATAACTAAAGAGATACGTCCTAGTCTTTTACTTAGCTAGAGAACTCCTTAATAGTAGAGAAGACCTGTCTCTTCCTACTACTAAGCTTCTAAACCTAAGCTTTTAACTCGTCGACTATTCTAAGTAGCTAGGTCTTTTATTAGTTTAGTATAGCTATCTATTATATTAGTATTATTAATATCTTAGAAGTAGTTAAAATTTTTTTATATAATTTTCTATTAAATTATAGATCTCCTAGCCCTAGCTATCTTATTCTTTACTTTATATTAGTTAAATTTTATCTAATATTATAAGCTAAATATAAAGAGGTTAAGTATAGATAGTATATTATATTCTAAGAAAGTAAAATTAAGAAAGAGAGAAAGAGGTAAGCTCTTTTATATAGAATATATATATAAGCGTAGATTACGTAACCTAGCAAAGAACACGGTTGTAAACTATTATAGATATATAGAAAAATTAGTAATATTAGACTTAATTTAGAAGTATAGAATTAGATTAGATTTACTTAGATATAAACTCCTTTTTTAATAACTTTTAGATTAAATAAGTTATTATTATATTTACTATAATTAGTAATATAGAAGTTAAGAAATATATCTATATAAAAATAGCGAAATTAGATTTATTTAAAAGCTATAATTATATAATCTATATTAAAAGTAAAATATATAATAAAAGCTATTTAGATATAAGTTTTATTTTTATTTTTATTAACTTCTTTTTTAAAAAACTTATAACTAAAGTAAGCTTTTTCTAATTTAAAAGTAGTTATATTTTCTTTAATATAAGAGCTATTAAGTTAAAGTATATTTATATAGATTTATATCTAAGTAGTTTTAATCTAACTTTATAACTTTTATAATAGCCTACTATTCTATATAGCTAAGATTATATAGTATATACTATATATATAAGGTTTTAGTAGTTATTTTATATTATCTAATTTAGAAAGATTATATATATCTAGACTTTTAGATATACTTTATAGAGTTTAGGCTTTTATATTAGCTAATGTTCTATTATTCGGTTTTAGATCTCTTATATATAGTTACTTACTCTTCTAGAGTTAGAAGAAAGATAGTTTTTCCTTTTCTTCTATACTAGAGCCTAGTATTTATATATATTATTCTACTTTAAATATACTTTTATATATCTCTTTAGTAGTAGTATCTATTTTATACTATTATAACTTTTTTCTAAACTAGATAAATATTACTTTTAAAATAAATCTAATATAACTACCTTTTTATAATTTTATATATATTAAAAATCTCTATTTCTTATATATAGTTTTTATTTCTTTTATTTTTAAAAGACTTACTTTTTTATTTTAAAAGCTAATTTTTAAAAGTTAAAACTTAGAATAACTTATTAAACTATATTATTTTTTTAAAATATATATATATATAGATATATATATATTAGCTATTATTTAAAAACTTAATTCTTAACTCTTTATCTTAGTATAAAGTAGAATTAATACTTTTAAATATTATATAATTATAGCTAGTATATTATATAGAATATTAGCTTCTTAAGAGAGTTAAATTTTAAAATTAGATATTAATCTATTATACTTTATTATTCTTAGCTATTAGAATAATAGAACTTTATTTACTTAAGTACTACTATTACCTATTATTAAGGTTATACTATTCTATTTTAATACTAGTAGAGGTCTCTAGTATACTAAGAGCGCTACTACGTAACTCGCTCTCTTATCCTCTTATTTACTCTACTAGAAGTATTTTACTCTTTAAGAGGCTAGCTCTCTAAACCCTTTAGTAGAAGAGATACTCTCTTATACCTACTTACTAGAAGTAAGTATATTCTATTTATATATAAGAGTAAATTTAAGCTATTTTATCTTATTAGTTAAGTTAGAAGCTAGAAAACATAGAGTAATAGGTAGAAGTTAATAAATAGATTACTATAGACCTTAGTATAATGTTTTATAAAAATTAGTAGAAGAGTATACTAGTATCTAGTATAAATAGAAGGTAAAGAGAAAGTGTTAGCCTAATTAGGCTCTTCTTAGATTTAAGCTTTTTAAGCGCTTTATTTAATAGTATTAATTTATTAATATAAGCTTTTATTATTATTATAAGCTTTATTTATTATTTATATCTAATTTTATATATAGAGCTAAACCTTTTTAGGAAGGCGGTGGCGATTGTTTTCTAATAAGAGTGAATATGTTGAAATTTCGCTAATTTTCTACGCTAGCAAGGGTACCATGCTAGCGTTGGGACAGAATAGTGTTTCCCTATCCGATTATTACTACCTGGGGACCTGTCACGTGCCCTCCGTATCTGGCTGCTTTTGTTTTCTACAAGCCGCGTCCAAATTCCCTGAACTTCTTCCACCATAGGTACTTTCAAGGCATCTCAATCAATGCCTATAGCAAAGAAAGCAGAAAAGGCTTGAAGTCATTTCCATGACACATTTCTCTTTTCTTCCGGCCGACGCGAGATGATGCCTTCCAGCGAAGGAACGGGAGCCGGACCTCATGGCCCGATGAAGAGCTTCACCCTATCGTGATAGGTATGGCAGTTGGTGATGGTGTTTGGTAGGTGCAGTGGTGTGATATAAACCGATTTCCTGCATCAATTGGGCCCTCTCGGTAGAAGCTTGCCTCGGCGGTTCGTCCTCCCGAGTTTGATTTCGCTCCCTGGAAATTCAACTGGGCAAAGCAAACACCTGGATTTCTTCACTTTATAATACTCTGCGGGTATCGAGCGAAGTCTCTTCGTAAAATAACATTGCGAGGGGAGTCCATGATGGGATTACGAGAGGAAGGTTTGCTGAAGAAAGCTCCGTATGCAGGCTGGCGGCACGGGCTGCGGGAGCTCCCTATTGGGATGTGGAGGGACGCCACCAGCTTTGTTTGGGCCCATCGTTCGCCAATGGTAGGCGTACGGAGTAGAGTACAGTACCCAGTGTGTGTAGCTTGATATCCAGAGTTCGTTTGCTGGGGTGTACGAGTACCCGCCTCTTTTTCTCCTCCCTCACATTGGTTGACACAGGCATAGATAGAGGCTTCTGGTCTCTGGTCTCTGGTCTCTGGTCTCTGGAGTGACACGCTGCAGGTGACTATTGAAAGGGTGTACTAGTACTAGTAGTCTAGGTCTAGTACTCCGTAACTGGTGCTCTGGCCTGGCTGTACGCGTACGCGTACCTCCAAACAAAACCCAAGTATCACCTGCAAACGCTTTCCCCGCATACAAGTTCACCTTTACACAAACATCCCCAATCAGGCCAAGTTCCTTTCCCGAGATTGTGGATGACCTGTTGCGCCTGCTTTTTGACACTTATCGTGCGAGCGCCACCTTCCATTTCTCCCTAACATTGGAACACTACCTAGGTAACACCCGGTGGAGTGGTGGAGTGGTGGAGTGGTGGAGTCTACACCGAACGTGCCTATAGGTACTACCTACCTAGCCTAGGTACCTACTACCACTCCTCCTCGGCGAATCATCTCCACTTCCAGGTCATGTCGTGATAACCCACGATATTTCCACCCAAGCTGCCGGGACACGTCCGCCCTCACCTTCAACCCAGACTTTTGCAACCCGAATCTACGTCGACAATGTCTTCGCCTTTGGATCTACACATGCACTGGTATACCGCCGTGGCGGTTGCCGTCGTACTGTATGTTTTCGGAGGCATTGTGTATCGTTTGCACTTTAGTCCTATCGCAAAATTTCCGGGTCCTCGTCTTGCGGCGATAACTGTTCTTTACGAAGCCTACTACGATGTCATCAAGCAAGGCCAATATACCTTCAAGATCCGAGAACTTCATGAGAAATATGGTTGGTCGGGAGTGTTTGCGTAAATTGAACTTCACTGATGCATTCAAGGTCCAATCGTCCGAATCAGTCCCCACGAACTGCACATCGATGATCCGGAGTATTACGATGTACTCATGTCAAGAAATTCCCCGCGAGACAAATACAAGTATTATGTCGACCAATTTGGTATCCCCGGCGCATCTTTCAGCACCATCGAACATCGAATGCACCGCCTCAGACGACAGCCTATGAACCCACTCTTTTCGAAGCAAAGCATTTTGCGACTCGAGCCAATGGTGCAGGTTTTGGTGGAGAAACTTTGCAGTCGAATCGATGAGTTTAAGAAATCCGGTCAACCAACACCAGTGCGACTAGCCTACCAAGCCCTCACTACCGACGTTGTCACTGCTTATGCGCTGAACAAAAGCTGGCATCACCTTGATAGTCCTGATTTCTCGCCGGAATGGGTAGCCACTGTCAGAGCAACCGCTGATATGGGCAATCTGATGAAACAAGTTCCGTGGCTTTTCAATGTCGTCAATGCTCTACCTGACTCTGTTATCGAGGGTATCTTCCCTGGGATGTTACTTTTGATTAACTGGAGAAGAGTAAGTGTCTTGCCGTTTGGGTTATCACTTTCACTAACATGCAATACCAGAGTTTGGCAAGACATATTCAAGAAATCATTGATACCCAAGACAAGCTGGAAGAGAATGAACATGGATTGCCCCGAACCATTTTCCACTCGCTTCTACAAAGCGACGTAGCACCAGAGGAGAAAAGCCTGAAGAGATTGGTCGAGGAAGGACAATTGGTCGTGGGAGCTGGGGCAGATACTACGGCTCATGCTTTGACAACTACCACATTTCATCTGCTCGACAATCCCGATAAATTGGCAAAGTTGCAAAAAGAACTCCAAGAAGCTATGCCTAACCCATTGGAACCTGCTAAGCTCTCGGTCGTTGAAAACCTCCCATATCTGGTGAGCAAACTCAGTTCAATTGACAAGTATGAAAGCTAACAGATTCAAGTCCGCAGTAATCAATGAAGGCCTAAGGTATTTAAATATTGATATTACTTTCCTCAACCATCTAAGATGGTAATTACAAACCGGGTGTGTAGCTAACATATTTACCAGACTCTCATACGGACTCCCAACTCGTCTTGCACGCATTGCACCTAATGAAGAGCTTCATTTCCAAGATTGGATCATTCCACGCGGTGTAAGTAACAAGTTCAAAGCACAATCCATACACACGCTAAAATCCAATCCAGACTCCAGTAGGAATGACCTCCGTAATGATGCACCACAACGAGAGAATATTCCCCAATTCCAACTCTTTCATCCCGGAACGCTGGTCTGAACAGCCAGATAGCGGTCGCGCACTTGAACGCTATCTAGTTACATTTACCAAGGGTAGCCGACAATGTATTGGTATCAAGTAAGTCTCCTCCTCCTCGCTGTCCCCATCCCCCACCCCAAATCCTAATATCACAGTCTTGCTTGTCCCCGTTGAGCAAGTTTGATGTGCTGTACTGATTTATTCTCTCTAGCCTCGCCAAAGCCGAACTCTTCCTTACCCTCGCCACCATCTTCCGCCGTTACCAACCCGAACTCTTCGACGCCAACCGCGAGCGAGATGTCGACCTAGCACACGACAACTTCCTCCCACAACCCAGCGCAGCAAGTCGTCCTATTAGGGTAATTTTCAAGTAAACCATTCCGTTATAACGACTCTCATTTAATTCCACGCTTGGTGGAGGATAATAGACTGAGGAGGGAATGAATGCTTTTTTTTCGCTCGAAACTCGAATTAATGATTTCATGGATCATGAGGACCAAAGACCTTTTCTATAATTCGATTTGAAGGAGGGGGGGGGGGAGTAATTGTAATGGCATCTTAAGGGACATTTTTCAAGGAGGTTAGCCATTGAAGTCATTTTCGCATATGGGCGGTTTGCGCTTGGAGGATTTTTATGACGATGAGATGATATCCTAGATTTCGAGCAGGAACTCATAATGATACCTTTTTTAATAAAGTCTTTGATGTCTGTGTCTTGTTTCGTGATGGTCCTGGTCTCCAATTTGAAATTCCAAGCAAGGCATCGGGGAAAACAGGCCAGGAATAGTAAGAGGATTGAGAACCTCGCCTCTTTTCTTACTTAGTTGGGTTCTAATTTCAAACGATGCATCTACTCTTCGCAAGCTCTCCAGAAGATTCTTTATTCATCTAGCTTCTAAGGGCCGGAGATTGTTGGTGTATATTTATCTCCCCCCCCCCCTTCTTTTTTTCTTCTTTTTGAAAAGGACGCAGATACTTGTCTCTTGAGGAGTTTGAGAATGACATGGCGTCACGGGAAGTGACATACTCTCCCCGTGTATAAGACAATCCGTCGATTTTAGTCCAGGCCCCGTCCCGTCCGTGTCTAAAATACCTCTCACCTCCTCGTTAACCCTCAACATGCATGGGAATCCAGAAAGAAAAAAACCGGCAAAAATAGGTTTAATGCCAGCTAGTAGATTTTGCAGAAGCTACTCACATCTTGAAAACAATACTTATAACTTGGTTTAAGGTTATAGTTTTTTTTAAAAAAATTTAGAGTAGTTGTAGTAGGTAGTATTAGAGGTACTAAAAGTATAGAAGTCCCTCTAAAAGTAGAAAGGGGTTCGTTCGTCTTCTATAGCAGGAGATTATCGACTTGTATTAAAAGGGTATTATACTCCTCACCCTTCTCTAAGTTATAATTTATAACTAGAAAGTACCTTCTTGTCTATGAGAAGCCCGCCTTATGAAGCGTAGCCTAATATGTGTTGAAAAGCGAGGGCAGGATGGAAAGTCGAGAGGACCAAAAAAAGGGGGGGTAGGAGAGAAAGAAATTTGAGAGACGAGACTATATTTTTGTTTCGCCCACTTTTTATCAGTTTGGACTGAATGTCAGGTTAGGGAAGAGGGAGGAGGATTTCGAGGTGTGCGGCGGACTCGCTAATTGGTGGGGGACTTGGTTGAGTGAAGTTTGAGGTTGCGTACTTGAATATGAAGGGGCATCCCTGTTTGCTAGTTTATTTATTTGTCTTTTGTTGGTGGAGGGTGGGAGTTATGCTGGTTGAGTAAGGTTTTTATCTACTTTGGCTCTCTTGGGGAGCTGGGGTATGGGTCTAGGGGTAGAGAAGAAGAAATACTTAACACGGGATAGATGGGTGGATAGATGATGGATATAAATGACTTCGATATTTTTTTCGTCTTCGGGTGGAAGGAGGTATTACCTATGGTTTACGAAGGTAAATCGTACATATGAAGTAGTATTCGCTTAGTACGAGTGTTTGGGTGGGTATACTGTTTTTTTTTTTTTTGGCTGTCCTTAGGAGATACTATAAGTACTTGTGTGAAAGGATGAAGTGGGATGTTTGCGGAGAGGGGTTTATTACTTTTGTGAAGAGGGTATGGGAGCTTAGGTAATTTATTCTTGTGAAGCTTATAGATTTTGGGTTTTTACACGGCAGATAAGAACCGGATCCGGGTAAATCGACCCCCCCCCTTCGCTTAGTAGAAGTCTATGCTTCGCGTACTTTATTACCACGCTCTATTTACTGAATATTCCAGCCCCTGCGTCAATATAAGCTTAAGAAGATTAACCTGTCTTTAGTCTAAGTAAGAGTTAATATAACTAAGAGAGCAAACTATTTCAAGGGTACTATTAGAGTGAATATACACGTAAAGGCTAATCTAATATAGTATACTAAACTTTATTAATATTAAGCCTATAGTATATATATCTACTATAATATAGAATACCGCTAGTAAGAAGTTGTGATTTAGAAATAGCTTTAAAGTTCTATTAAATAACTCTACTTTTTTCTTATATAAACGCTACTATAGTTCTTATATAAAGCTATAAGTATAGCTATTTATACTTTACTACTCTATAATATATACTTATAATCTAATAAAGAACTTAAATAGTAGTAGTTAGAAGTCTTTATTCAAATTAGATACTTAGATTAAAACAGTGTTTTAGCTTTCCCTGTCTTAGTTAACCTAGTACTTAGAATAGGATAGGCTACTTACCTAGGTAAGGATAGGAGAGGCTAGGCTAGATTAGGATCAAGGCTAGGCTAAGTTTAGTAGGCTAGGTACTCTAACTAGGATAGAAGTAGCTAGTAAAGTTCTAAAAACAGGATAGAAGTAGCTAGGTAAATAAAAAAAGGAGGCTAGGCTAGAGTAGGATTAGGAAGGCAACCCTCTAATTAGGACCTAGACCCGCCTTCTAGATATTAAGCGAAATTAGTAACCTAGACCCTCTTTTCTACCCGCCTTCTAGATATTAAGCGAAATTAGAGCCGCTTTCTAGGCTTTAAGCGAAATTAACTAGCCTAACTCTTCCTATCCTAGCCTCTCTATTTAGCAAGGAAAGGTAAGTAAGTACTATAGAATAGGAGTAGCTAGGAAAGCTAGAATTTAAGAATAGGAGAAGGCGGGATAGCCTTAAAATAGAGGCAGGAGAGAGAAGGAGCGTTAAGGTAGGATAGAATAATAGATTAGACAGAGAAACCTAAAACACTAGATTAAAAAAATAAATATTTAGATTAAGTAAGGTTTTATAAGTCTTATTAATATCGTTATATTATTATAATAGTAATAAAAATACTAATATTATAAATATTAATATAAGAAAATATTATTAGTTTTAAGTAGTATAAGTAGTCTATATTAAAATAGATTATAATAATATTATCTCTATAGTATAATATTCTAGAGACTATTATTAATACTATACTTACTACTACTTAAGTAGTTCGAAATAATTTTAACTAATTCTTAAAACTCTCGAGTCTAGTACTACTAGCGCTAGGTTAGTAATAGAATAATTTAGTAAGAAGTTCTTATATTTTGAAAATAAAATTTATTTTACTATATCTTTTAGTCTATTTTATAAACTACTTAATTAGTACTTAGCTAGTTAAGAATAACTATTCTACTCTATTTATCTAATATACTTCTTATACTCTACTCTGCTCTACTTAAGACTACTCGAGTACTATTCGAGCAGTTAACTAGTATATTATTACGCTTTTAAGACTAGCTATCTAGCAAAAGTGTCTTCTATTTAAGAAGAAATACATTTAGAAGACGGCTATAGATAGTAGAAACTATAGAGAATAGTTTTTCCGAATAGTAGTTTTAGAGAACTTTCTTAAGTGCTAGTATAGTAGGGCCAAAGAGAGTTTGAAAGTCCACTGCCCGGAGTAAGGAGAACAGGGTTTAGTTGTATTCTCAAATTGCTTTCCAAACCTCTTTGTAACACTTATGAGTGCTACTAATATACAAGGATGTGAGCGGAAAACTTCGACAATACTATGAAAAGCGACGGTGACTATTAACAATTACATACACTAATTCCACTTTCCCAAAGTACCTTTAATGTACCTCACCTAAGGAGAAAAGTCAAGCAGGGAAAGTTAAATTTAAAAGACATATCTAGCTAGCTCTCTCATTTTTTCAAGCCTGGATCTATATCAATTTCACTCAATCATATATTGAACCCAACTTACACTCAAGAGATACTTAAGAGTAAGTGTTCAAGTCATCGTCAAGTGCACACTTGAATAGCAACATTATACCAGCAGGTCCGGGAAAATTAAATTAATAGGGAACAAACAATTGAAAGAATGGGAGCTTGATTACCTGGCTCTTATTACACATTTAATTGACATCTCTTGGATGCTTGAGTACAATGTTATCCTCATATAGACATTATTATTATGTAAGATCTTACGTTGAACACTACCACAATTTCTCACAGATAAAACATACTCTTTCGAAATCAACAAAGTAGTGTCTATGTTGAGTGACATATATGAAGCAAGACCTTTCCCAGAACTCACGTAATTCAGCGAGAGGAACTTTAAACCATGTAAGACGCCCGGTCATTGCTCTCCAACACCCATCTTCTCTCTTACTGTGTGAGTCATCCTTGATATACTGTAGCAATATTGTTCGAGAACTTCTAAAAGAAATAGGCGATCAACATTTTGATTCTTCTAAGCCTTTTCGGACAATACCTCCTAATTATGCGAAACTATACCGAGCACTGAGATAGAAGGGTACCGGAAAGTAATAACCGATTCTCTTATCATTTCACTACCTTCCTAGAGTCCCAACTGGGGATATTCTACCAGCTATATTCGCTCTGAAATCGGATATCTTTGTGGTGTTCATTTCTGGTGCGGAGAACAGCACTCCTTATGTCTGCATTTTCGAAGGCGACAGGTCATTCGCAGAATCTGATCGTTAAGGATCGGGGATTCGAGGTTGGGCGAGGATGTATTTCGAGAATTCTTTTCGTTTGAAGAGTTTCGCCTTGCAGTAATCGTTGCCCTGGTTTGGTCAGTTGACGATCTTGAGGAGCTTGTTTGCTGGAACAAATACTTGCTTGATTTGAATTGGGTACTAGCTCCTTTTTGTGTTCTCGTTTTGATGGAAAATGCCTTGCAATCTAAAATCATGTCAAATAGTGGTGAAACATTGCTTTGAAAATTCAATAGAGTGGTTACAGACTAAAGGGAAGATTTTGAGCATTCGAGTTCTCAAGTAGGGAGCGTGCTTGTGCACCACTTCCTAGAGTTATCTACGAGAGGGCAACTGCTAGATGCATCGACACTTTCACCTTAAGCATTGAAAGCTCTGAACAGAGAAGGGAAAGTAGGAAGAAAGGTAATAAAATGGGACGCTACCTGGAGTTGACATCATAGAATGGCGAGAGAAAGAAGATTCTTCACTTCCACCAACGGGTACACAAGCCATAGGAAAAGTGAGCCCAGCCTCGCGTTTCTTTACCCAAGATGATCGCTGGTTCTCTGGCTTGCAAGATATGTATTAAGAATATCTCTAAGTCGAAGTCTATTGAAGCCAGCAAAATCCGGGATCACACAATTTTAGTCAAGGGAAACTTTGAATTAAATTAGAGGATTAGAAAATGAAGAAGTCTGGTACCGAGTAAAGAAAAGGGAACAAACAAGGCTGATCGGAAAAAAAACATTCGAGAATACCAATTTGGGTACGAGGATGGGGAAGTGGAAAGTAGTCAAGATCTACAGCTGGCAGGGTCATTCTGGGGTCGGGATTTAATTAACGACCTCGTGGAGGTGGCTCCGGGGCAAAGTACAGCAAGAATCCGAACAAGGAATCAAGATCTTCCAGCTGGGAGCTTTCTCGAGCTGAATGAGGACAGGATGGAAATGAGGTACGGCACATGGTGGAAATCCCTCACCGGGTTCTTCTGTGAGTCCTTGCTTGGTGGTGAAGGAACAGCCCCAAATGTAAAAATCCCCGAGTATGCCGTGGAGCGATCCGAGAGAATGATGGGTTGGAACGAAATTAAGAAGAGTAAGGTTCTTGCCTAAAATAGACTGCGAGATCGAGATGGCACTGGGAGTTCCTTCCCTGTGTGTTGTAACTTGTAAGTAAGGTACGGAAATCCAGTCGAAGCACGTGACCTTGGACTTTCTCTTCATCCAACCCCTTGCGGCAACCTAGTAAAAGTTATCTCGCTGCATAGTTGTACAACGCTGTAAACCACATCATAATAATTCATCAAGCAAAGCAATACAGATTACATCTCCATCAGCAGGAGGATACACAGCCTTACGTCTTCATGCGATCCCCTCAACCCCTGTCAAACCCCCGCATTCTCATCGTCGTCCAAGAAGTTGTTGACACGCTCCCTGTCAGTGATTTACATAACTGAGCCAGACATTATTCGCTACCGCATGAAGAAAATCACCGAAGTCCAGGACAGCCTTCTTGTCAACCATCAACAAAGAAAAAGAAATGAGAAATGAAAGTGTCAGAAGATGACGATGATAAGCTCCGCCCGAGTTATGCCAGATCATCCGGGTACAGGCACAAATCAACAAGTGCACAGTGCACAAAAGAGCGACAATGCAAAACGAGATCTTCGCCGGCATCCAGGAAACATGGAGACACCATGTTCCAGATCTAAATTTACGAGCACCCTCGGTCCCACACCAGACTTTGCACTGCCTCAACTCGAAAGTGCTGTCTGGACCTGTCAAGCGAAGGTGTGAAAAAGACATTTCAACAACCCGAGAAGGTGTGTGAGGCGGGATGTAAGCCATGTTGTTTCAAGAAAGTGTTTCCCCGCATGAGGTTACACTCAACCTCTCCTTTTTATCAGCCACAAGTTTCAATCGGCCCAATTGAGAAAAGGAAAAGGCCATGCAGACGCCAGGTGTATTGTGTTGACATAAGAATTTGCTTCGTCCCAAGTCTTTTGAACGTTATCCAAATGGGGCAATTGCCACATTTCCGATCTTTATGCTACTGAAAACTCTCTGCAAACTCTATAAAGTGACCCCCCTTGTTTATCGGCTAGAGCGCAACGTTTACTTGTCTTTCCGCCTTTGGACAAAGAAGCACCAGGGATTTTCAAGCCTCTGAGTCTGAGCACGGCACGGCACTGGGGTTCCGCAGGGACCGGCTCTGTTGTCTTTGCTTTGACCTTGTTGTGGTGTCTTTTAGTTGAGATGCCCTTGGATAACTCTTGGAAAACGACTCTGCACTGATACCACACAGAAATGCTTATGGTGGAGGTCAGATTCCAAACCGTCCGCATGCTGATTGCAGAAACGAAATAAAGCTTCATCTCGCCAGTGGGAGGAACTAAGTTGACCGGGAATCGAGAAAGGAACAAGAAAGAAGGGGGTCGATGGATCAGAAAATCGGATTGCTTCTTTGGTGGGAGAAACAGTCCGATAAGAGGATCTGCCGACTAAAGTGGGCAGGCAGGGAGATCATGTGAAGGAAGTCAAGGGAGGGACTCCCTCTTGGGCGAAGCTCATTTGGAGATGCTTCGGATTAGGAACCAATCCACGAACCAATCACTCTAACAATCTGTGCACACGTTGAGGAAGAATTGTTCCACCGATTTCGAAACCTGGTCGATGGCTTTGAGTTTTCTTTTTCATTTTATGGAGAAAGGGGACAACCAGGACAGGCATTGCAGCATGTTGTCGTTCGGGCAACTTTTAGGCCTTTTGGGCCTACTCCGAGTGCACAGTGCACACATCCAAATGCAACTCCCGTATCAACAAACTGATAGAAAACAAAATCCGGGAATCTGCAATAGATTATACTTTTCCCACTCAAAGAAAAGACCAAAACTGGAAGTACGAACTCTCGGTATTCTCGTAGCGCGATATCGGATCTACTTAGTAGAATTACCGACGGCAAATCCCATCGGGCTCCATAGCCCCTAGACCACCCACCTCCTTTGGTGGGTGTTGTGCAGCGGGAGATTCAGATCTCGTGTCTCAATCTGGTGGGAGTAGAAAAAACGTGACGCTGAGTACGAATCCGCAGTCAGACCGGCAAAGTACACTTTGGAAGCACAAGCGAAATAAGCATGCTGACCTTTTCGAGAGGAACGAATCCTGAATTGAATCCCTTTGAAGGAACCTGGAAGCAATTTGTGCAGCGTTTCGCCATGTCTGTCAGCAACTGAGATACGGCCTCCTGATTCGATGGTATTTTGAAACGTGCATCTACAGACAACCGGACCAATGATACGAGCTCCAGCGATCCCGCGGCTTGCAAGCGCCGCTTTGGAGCGAAAAAAGTAAGCGCGTTCTAAAAACAACTGGTTGTGGTTCGTTAGACGGGATGGAATAAAGAAGTTGGCGAATCGCTGTGCCACTTCTAAACCAAATGTTCTGCTTCGCTGGAGGCCCTTGCAGAAGAAGAAGAAGAAGAAGAAGAAATTGGTGGATGTGAGCAGTCAACGGGTTTTGGTAGCAAAACTATTTCCAGCCGTTCAATTGCAAGTGTCTATGAACGGTTAGCAGCACTTTGTCTTCTCAATAAGCTCTGACCGAAAGTTTAGCCTCGGGGACCCGCACCGCTTTCCAAATGTCTAACTCCGTACGGGTACGGTCACCGCAGAGGGGCAGAGCGACTCGTTCAGGCTTTGGACCCTTCCACCTTGAGTTGAGGACCTTGAGTTGAGGAACTTGAGGGCTCGTAAAATTCTCCGGGAGGTGGGAATCATGCAAGGGGCATCTTAAAGAGTCGACTGGGCCTAATCGGACAGTTGGTGTGCATGGGACAGGCATCCTTTGCTCCTTCACATCGTGGTTTACAGTGTTTTCTCCAGAGAGCGAGGCCTGCTTGCTGGGTGATGTCGCGGTACCTGCATTAGTTTCCTCTTTCTGTGCTTGGTGTGGCCCCTGAAATGTTTCACTCGAGCCGAGTCGTCGAACCACATCCGGGGTACCTCCCACTTTTCCCTGTTGAAGAAGTGCTTCGAAGTACAACCACCATGGCCGACGAGGAGTTGTAGCCTCTTTAGTCCAAGGGGGCGACCAAAACACCCGCCAGCGTCACTCACATCAGATCATTTTGGGGTGGTCCCTCGCTCTTTCTGGCTCCCCCGAACTCCTCCCCGTCCAAATTGCTCTCGCTCGCTTCAACATCCCTCCCACCAAAGGCGCGCGCATGGCTCAGGATCATATCGCTCCAAATATAACGCAGGGTAACAGTACATGTACCTGACGAACAGGGACCAGGTCTCTTTGCCGACCCCGAGCCCCTTTGACATGGGATGATAGGAGACTGTGGGCTACGACATGGGTGAGTGGCCCGTGGCCACCGACAGCCAACGGCTTCGAAAGATATATTATATCCTGAAGTTCCCTCTCTAACCGCCTTCTTTTTTCCTCTCCATCCTCTCCAGGTCTTTTCTTCCTACTTCTAATTGCAAGTCGTCCTTTTTTAGAGTTCCAAAGTCATTCGCTTCTTTGGTCTCTTGTTTTTATTTTCTTAAAACATATCCACTCGCTCTATCCTCACCATCTGCCTAGTACAGTCTATTCTTGCCAGCAATAACACTTTCGCTCTGCGTTTTAAACAATAAAATCTATTCACCATGAAGACCCAAAGTCTTTCGGTCCTTGCCCTGGCATCCGTGGCCGCTGCAACTGTATGTTCTCAGCCCCGTCAAAAAGGTTTTCAGCAACTAATAATCTATAGGGTTTTGGCTCAAGCGGATCCTTCAACTGCCCATCCAACACCAACAATGAGTGTAACGATCAACAAAAGCCTGGTTATAGCTGGGGGGATTTGAGCACTGGTAGTTTCAACAGCTATGGTGGAATGCAATTCAGTGGATACACGTGCCAAAACAGCTTTGGAAAACGTGATGGTTTGACCAAGCGTACCTTCGCCGACAGCAAGTGCATCAAGGGTAAGGCTACCACCGACAAGGCCTCTTCCCCAGCAATCAACTGTGGATCTTCTTCTACCGTGCCAAACAAGCAGTTCTCCGTCACTGAAATGCACGTTTCCGTCGAATTCGACTGCGACCTCGAGTTCCACTATGAGATGCCTGACAAATCTACTTGCAAGCATACAGCTGGCTGCAGCTCGGCAGGATCAATTGTCAAGAACACTCAGTGTGGTGGTGCTACCGGTGTGACCGTCGTCTACCCACCCCAAAAGCCAGGAAAGAACACCGGAAAGACTGGATGTGATGTTGGAATTCACTCCATCGGATTCGATTGTGGCCCAGCTTCCAGTTCAACCATCCGCGCTTCAAGCACTGTTAAACCTTCAAGCTCTGCTTCTAAGCCAACAGCTGTTCCAACCACTCTCTCAAGCGCCACAAAGCCAACTCCAACTGCCGTTTCCACCAAACCAGCTGAGTCTTCCAAGTCTGTCGAGAGCACAAAGTCCATTGAGTCCAGCAAGCACACCTCAGGCAAGCCTGCCGAGTCCACCAAGGTTGTTGAGTCCAGCTCCAAGGCAAGCGAGTCTTCCAAGTCCGTCGCTACTACTCCTGCATCGAGCAAGCCAATTGAGAGCACCAAGGTTGTCGAGACTAGCACCAAGCCAGTCGAGTCTTCCAAGAGCACCAGCGAGAACTCCGGTGCTACTTCTTCAGTTGCCAAGCCACTCACCAACAGCACAACTCCCTCGGTTCCAACATCTGTTCAAACTACTTCCGCACCTCTTTTGACCACGTCGACAATCTTCACCACTTCCGTCTCCACGATCATCAGCTGCGCCGAGTCTGTCAAGAACTGCCCTGCCAACTCCCAAACCACTGCGCTTATCACCGTAAGTCTATACAATTTATATTATAAGAATCTTTATTAACTGTTTTAGGTCACGATCCCCGTTTCGACGACTATTTGCCCAGTTTCGGAGGCCACCACCACTCCAGGCAGCAAGCCAACCGTTCCTGCCCCTGGTTCAAGCTCGTTGGTTGTCCCATCTCCCTCCAGCTTCGTCACCAGCGCAAAGCCAACCTCAGTCGGCGAGAACTCTGGAGCTTCATCTTCCTCAGTCAAGCCCGCCGATTCTACTTCAGTCTTCGTTCCAGCTCCTTCTGACACCATTACAACGTATGCAAACTTTCCCCTACTCCCCTCTTTCACTCCTATCCTTAGTGGCCGGGAGCAAGTTTTATTCTTGACACACTTCTCTCGCCCCCTGAGCCAAGCGAGAAAATATGTATGCTAATTTGTTGCAGTGTCATTATTAGCAGCCAGACCACCGTGTGCCCATACACCTCTACCCACGTCACTGCCGGTACCACCAAGATCGAGACCGGAATTACAACCAGCACAATCCCAGTTACCATTACCTCAACTGTCTGCTCCAAGTGCGAGGCTGCTAAGACTTCAACTGCACCATCTGGGCCAGTTACAACCGCTCCTGGCGTTCCAGATGTCCTTCCTAAGTGCATGAACACCTGGAACTTCATCGTCGGATGTATCGATAACACCGATGCTTCATGCTACTGCCCAGACACCGACTTCGTCAACAATGTTTTCGGTTGTCTTTCTGCTTATGGAGCTGATGCTTCAACTGTTAGCGCTGCTGCATCTTACTTCCAAGGTATCTGCGCACCATACATTCCTCAAAACCCAGCTATTGTCACCGCCGGCCCACCAAGCTCTGTCCCATCTGTCGCCGTTTCCAGCAACTCTGGAGCTATTACCACCGCCCCAGCTGTTCTTCCAAGCGTTCCTGTCACAACTATTCAAGTTTACCAAACTGTTACAGTTCCATGTGTTCAGAGCACCGGTGTCTCTTCTGGTTTGATCATTCCATCCTCAAGCACCCAAACCGTCATTTCAACCGCCTTGACCGTTCCTCAAGTCGTTTTCTCCACCCCAGCTTCAGTCAGCGGAAACTCTGGCGCCACCGCATCACCACCTGCTCCAGTCTTGGTTATCGGTACGCCAGCTGCTGTTGTTGCCACCACCACCCCAATCCCATCAAAGGCTGCTCCCGCTGCCAGCACCGTGCCAACATCTTATGCTGGATCAAACGGTACTGCAAAGACATCGCCAGTGCCAAATTCCCCACTCACCGCCAACGGAGGTGCTTCCATGACCGTTGCCTTCAGCTCCATCTTTGGTGCTGCTCTCCTCGCTGTCTTTGCTTTGTAAATTACTACATAGACGGGACGGAAAAAAAGAGTCAATTCATACATGCATTGGGGGGTTTTCACCCCAAACCTGGGCGTTTTATACTTCGATACCAGTCAAAAAGAAGCCTTACTTTTTGAATAGTTTTCTTTATTGTTTTTACATTTACACAGCGTTTGGGATTATCTTTGGCATATCTACAAGGAATCGGAACGACTCTTGGCTCCTTGTATGGGATGCGTACGGCAGACTGCCAATCATCTATTGGAAAAAAATCTGGGGACGCAAGATGTGGGATATGATATATGGGATCTGGGAAGGACTATGTTACTATTAATGTGAATGGGAGCGATTGCCATATACTCTTATATTTTGGAATCGTGAAGAGTGCTTGCGCTATTGAAAGCGTGCACTGTAATTATTTAGATGCCTAGTTCAAAAGCATGCGCATGCGCTTTTTCTTATTATTGTTTTGGTTAGATTATATATGAAAATCATCAAAGAAATAATTCCCTTCTTGAATTTGACTTGTGCTTTCTTTCTGCCTTAATCTTTCCTTCGTTTGTGGTTTTGCCTTGTTCTCATTTGTGTCCTCTGTGTGATCGGTTTATCGTTGTTCTACATGGTTGGGACAATATTTTGAATTGTTCCAGCTAGATAGGATAATTACGGCATCCCGTACGTACTAAAAGTCGGAATCGACTAAATCGTAAATCGTAAATCGTAAATCGCAAATCGTAAATTATAAAGCTTAGATTTCTAAGTATATAGCCCTTTAGAGCTAAATCGCAAATCGCAAATCGTAAATTAATAAACGTAGATTTTTTAGAGGCTATTTAGACGTAAATCGAAATACTTAAATTAGTAATCTTAAAGCTTAAAGTAAGGGTATTCATAATTCGTAATACTTAAATCGTAAGGCTTAAATCACAAAATTTAAGTATAAGCGAGAGTAGAAAGTAGAAGGTAATATAGTATATATATATCTATTAAATATATATATATTATAATTACTCGCCGCTTACTCTCTATTAATATATACTACTTAGTACTATACTAAATATAAGTATAATATAACTTTAAATCTATTATCTAAAACATTATAAATTATTAAAAGTAATATATATACTTAATATAAACAATAACGTTATATAAGTACCTAATAAATAAGAGAGGAAAAGAGATAATTAAGACTTTTAATATTATAAGTATAAATGTAATTTAACCTAAGAGCAAGAGATACTAAGCCTAATTAGGTAATTAGTATATAATTAATAAAGTAGTGCTTAAAGTGCTTAAATAATCTTAAATTATAATTATTTAAGTACTTTAGTAAAGAGGGTAAAAGAAGAGTAAAGGTAGTAAAAAGTAACTAAAAAGTAGTAATAAAATTAAGGTATTATAGACAATCCTCCTAGTATCTATATCTAAAGTATCTACTATTATATACTCTTACTTCTTATCTCTCTTCTTATTATACTTATTATATATAATCCTAACCTTTTTAGTAGTATAAGAGAGTTAATTAGTAAGGGTTATTTAAGAGAGAGTATCTCCTCTCTTTCTTTTTAAATTAAAGCTATTTATAGAAGCGATTATAATAGCAGATATTATTTTACTTACTAGTATATTTATAGGTACAAGGGAAGTAGGTAAGAGCGAATTAGAGACTCTCTTATTAAGCTCTTAATCGAGTTTTAATTACTCTTCTTTATTAATTAATTTAAGTCTATCTTTAGTAATAGTAGTATTAATATCTATATATAATTAAGTATCGAGATCTCTTATAATTTACTTATCTATATTCACCTATTATTATACTACCTTATCTACCTTCTCTAGTATATTTAACTTAGTAAGTACTATTAAGCTCTTCTTCTTCTTATTCTCTATAAGAGGCGATAGCAAGTATAAGCTTAAAGTTAATACTCCTTTACTATCAACATCCTCCCTTATATCTATATCTATATCTATATCCTTACTTTCTATATTACTCCTAGAACCCTCTCTAGAATTATTATCTCTATTATCTTCCTCTTTTAAATAAGCAATAATAATTACAAAGTAGTCTTCTAGATAAGTAATAATAATTACAAATATCTTTAGAAGATTGTCTAATTCTAAATTATCTACTAATATTACACTTACTCTAGTACTAGTACTATCCTCTAGTAATAGTATAGACCTAGTATCTCCCTCTTCATCCTAAGCGTTATCTTTAAGTATAATAGGCTCGTTATTAAGTACTTTAATAGACGTTAAGAGTTAAAGCGGAATTAGTAACTCTTAGGTATTCTATAAGAGTATAATAGATTACCTCTTTTTAGAAGATTAGAGCTTATTATTAGTATAGCTATTAAATACTATATATACTTTATAGTACTTTTTATTAGTAGAACCTTTTAGTAAATTAAAGTATTATATAAGAGCTTATATATTATCTACCTCTTTATAATCTATAATACTTAATCGCTCAGCTTTCCTCTTTCTAATAATAACGTTTATAGCTAGAAAGACGTCTTCTGCTTTATTAGTAAAGAGTAGTATATTAATAGAATCCTACCTACTAAGAGTAGAGATTATATAGTAGATATTCTCTAAGAGCTTAATAATAAACCTTTTAGCCTATATATTCTAAGGCACCGATTTAAAGTTAAATAGATCCTTAGAGTTACTAGTAAGTAAGTAAGGCACCTAAAATAGAAAGTCGTTATTAATTTATACTCTAACTATCTTACTACGTTATACTATAAAAGTATATATAATCATAGAGATACTCTTAGTAGTAGAGAAGTCCTTAGTACTCGTTATATATATATAGATATATAAGACTACTTAAATATAGATTTTAGTAATAAGAATAGGCTTCGGCGCCCTATAGATTAGAGGAAGAGGAGCTAGGAAGCCTATACTAATTAGTAGTATATACTAAATTTAAGAGTACTACTTACTTTTAGTCTTTTTCTTATTAGAGATAAATCCCTCCTTATATACTTTCGCTTTAATTATTTTAGTCTTATTAAAAGCCTTTATAAAGAAGGATTATCTAGCTCTAGCCTTTTCCTTCTAAATAGCTTACTCTCTAGCTATAACTAATTTATCCTTCTTTTACTTAATAATAAAAATAAAGTAGTTAATAGTAGAACGTTCTATAACAGCCTCTTACTTCCTTCTAGACTCTATAATTAACTATTATTTCTTCTTCTAGTTATTAAAGCTTTATATTATAGCTTTTATAAGATAGTCCTTTACTTTTTATAGATAGTTCTTAATCTTATTATTAGAAGGCTTTTAAAGAAGCGTAGATACGTGATTTTCTAGAATACTTACTAGGTTTACTAGGAAGTAATAAGAGTATACTTTAAGCTTTAAACCCTTAGAATAAGAAGCCTAGACTTCTAAGTATTTAAGAGACTAATATTAAGGTATTCTAGCGTGTTTTTAGTATTATAGGGTAGCAGATATAGAGCTTCTAAAAGTATAAGTAAAAGTAATAGAATAAAAGTAGGAAAATCAAAAGACTATTCTACTTAAACTATATAACCTTCTATACCTTACTTCTTACTTTTAGTACTATTTATAAGGCTCTAATATACTATTCTAGTATATATTAAATAATTACTAGTTATATAGTATATTATCCTTTATAAAAGCTAAGACTTTATTTACTATTTTATAAGTATTTATAGAAGTAGGTATAAGTAAGACTAGATTAAAGAATATTCTAATCTAAGCAACTACTTAGAGGCTAGCTTAGAAACCTCTTCTAGAGACTAAAGAGGTTTTAAAGGTAAGTAATCAACGCTAAGCCTAATTTATAAATTATTTACTACTACTAATAAAAGTTAATAATCTATATACTTAAAATAGTCTAAAAATATAATATTCTAAATTAATTCTTTTACTTTTAATTTAAGTATAGAATATTATTATTTATATTTATAAAGCTAACTAGAACTTAATAGACGTAGAATCTATAATATTACGATTTTTTAAAGATTTAAGAGTCTAAGATTACTAACTTTTATTAGTAGTAGTAAGTAATTTACGAATTAGGCTTAGCACTAATAGTCGTAGTTAGTAGGTTTACTTTACTAAAATCCCTCCCTCCTAGGTACTTAGAGAATTATATACTTATAACTATACTTATAACTTTATATAAATCACTTCTAATTTTAATTAAAAGTTAATAAACATGTCTATTCTTCTCTAGAGTTATGTTAAGCCTTTTTTTATATCTAAAATATATAAATTTTAGGTTTAGAGCTTAGTTTATATTTAATATAGGTTTATTTCTAGTTTAGTATATCTATTTACTTATTAATTATAGATAGTGAAAACAATGCTGCTAGCTAACCCTCTACGCCTTTCGTAGATAGTAATATATACTTCCTTTATTATATTACTCTCTATCAACGTTTTATTTACTCTAGCTAGTAGGTAATTATAATTATAGACTACTATAAAGTCTATAGTTAGTTAGTAGATTATAATACTATAATCCTAGAGTTACTATTATAGCTAGGGATATATATTAAGTATAAGGTTACTAATAGAGAGAGAGAGGATTAAGGATTTAGAACCTTACTCTTTAAATAAACTTAAGAGACTATCTTTTAGTAGATAACCTAGGATTAGAATTGTTAAGGCCCTCTACTATAACGATAATGTTTAATACTATCTATTAGTAGAAGAGCTCTATAAAGGAGGAGGCCTAATCCTAAGGATAAATTAGTAGCTTTTAGAGTAGATTAATTAAATATAAATTTATCTACTAATATCTATTCTTAAATCTCCTTCTAAATTATCTTTAACTAGTAAGGTATATCTATTAGTTATATACTCTCTTAAATCCTTATCTAATTTGTTATCTAACTCTTTTAATTCCTTGTCTAAGAAGTTACTATTATATAGATAATCTAATACTACGTTCGTTGCTTAATCGCTTTTACCTTTATTACTAAAGTATATATTAAATTCATCTTAATTAGCCTCTCTAGCTTTCTTTAATTCTTAAGCTACCTTGAAGTATAGCTCCTACTTATATACTCTCTCTAGCTTACCTAAAAGGCCTAATTCTATTAAATTACTTTCTTAGATATATACTAACAATTCTACTCTTAAATCTAAGTATGCTATAGTATAAGTTTCCTTCTCTTTAGTATGTATTATCTTATTAATTAGTAGCGTATATTTATATATTAATAATTTTATTTTATACTACTCTAGAGTTGTCTAAAGTAAATATATATTAATATCCTAATCCTTATATAATTCCTAAAGCTTAGTAAGCTTCTTAGTAAGCATCTTAATACTATAATCCTCTATTAAATACTCTTTACTCTTAGAATAGTAAAAGTTAGTCTACGACACTCCTAGTACCTTATACTCTTGATTAGTATTAGTATAAATATAATAGTAATTCTATATATATATAAACGTTTAAAGCTCTTTTTAGATAATCGGAATATATATACACAATATAGCGATTATATTAGAGAGGCTCTTTTTAGAAAACAACCTCTTTTTATAGATACTCTAGAAGTATATCTTCTACTTATTTAGAGACCCTTTTATAAGCTATCTCTACTAAGCTTTAATACGTTAGTTAGCTATAGAAGTATTAAACTAATATAGGTCTAAAAATTAGTATAGCTCTCTACTACTTTCTATAGCTTATTATTAACGAAGTATATAGTAAGCGTCTACTACTATTAGAGATTCCGATTCTTGATCTGATTATATATAGTATAGTATCTTTCTAAGGCTACTTATAGTGTTACTATATTACTATAGAGTAGATACTACTATATCGTTCGAGATACTATAATAGCTCTAAAAGAGAAATTAAGTATAGGTATTAATACTAGTATATATCTTAATACTGATAAACCTTAATTTATAATATCTATTAATACTTTATATAAAATTAGACTCTAATATAACATATTTACTACGAGTATTCTTAATCTCTTATAACCTATGATTATACCTCTTCTTATCGACCTTTAATAGTATCTTTTAAATCTTATTCTAGCTCTATCTTTTATCTCTATCTCTATTAATACTATAAGTATTAAGGTATATATAGAGGAACCTAAGGCTGAAGCTTCTTATAATACTAAAGTAGCTATATTCGTAGATCTTATACTAAAGAATAGCTTCTAGCTCTTTATACTCTTCTTATGTAAGGAACTTTCAACGTTAAAGGCCTATCTTAAATCATAACTTTTAGAGCTTCTAAGACTTAATTATAAAGCTCTTACGATTTAATATATATACTATACTTGAATCAGATAATCTTATATCTTTAAAGAGATATACTACTTATATATATAAGGTAGGAGTAGTCTTACTTTTTTTATATTAGTAAAGGTTCTACTCTGTATTAATTTAGAGCTTAAGAGTGGTATTAGAGACGTCGATATTATACTTACTTTTGAGAATATTATATATCTCTTAAGTAGAGACTTTCTTTTAGTATAACTTCTCTATAAACACTCTATATAGCTCTAAATTAATAAACTAACGTAGTATATTTAAGCTTCTATTATATACTTAAAATCGCTCTTTTTATACTTCCTACTATACTTAAAATTCTAGGATTATTACGCTATAATACTACTACTAAGAATATTATACTTTAATAGATGTTTAAAGCTGCTACTAGAGATTATTCTCTTCTTTCTCCTATCGTTGTTAGTACTTAAATTTAAGGAGGGAGAGGGAGTATATATAGTAGTAGAATAGTACTTTTAAAGAAAGGAATAATATAGAGTAGTATTTAAAAAAAGAAGTAACTAATTCGATTTATCTTAAGAGGTTCTACTACTAAGGATATTATACTTTAATAAATACCTAGAGCTGCTACTAGAGATTATTCTCTTCTTTCTCCTATTGTTATTAGTATTCGAATTCGAGGAAGAAGAGAGAGTATATATAGTAGTAGAATAGTACTTTTAAAGGAAGGAATAATAAAGAGTAGTATATAGTATTTAAAGGAAGGAGCGATATAAGAGGGTTAGTATATAGAGTAAGTATACTTTTTAGCTTATAAAATAAATAGTACTAACCTTAATTAGGAAATTAGTATACGATTAAGAAAAGTAGCTAAAAGTGCTTAAATAATCTTAAATTAAGATTATTTAAGCTTTTAAAGCGAGCTAATTACTTTAATATTAAGTAATCTAGAGTAATTAGTTTAAAAAAGGCCTAGTTTTAAGATATAATTTAAGAACTTATTATAGTAATAAAAGTCGATTTATATAGTCTTTTTATATTATATATATATATCTCTTACTCTAATATGTTTTAATTTAATATTTAATACCTTTTACGATTATTTATTAATTATATAACTTTTGTGATTTACGATTTGCGATTTGTGATTTAGCCTCTAAAAAATCTACGTTTATCGATTTACAATTTACGATTTATAATTTAGCTCTAAAGAGCTATATACTTAGAAATCTAAGCTTTATAATTTATAATTTATAATTTACAATTTACGATTTACGATTTAGTTATTATTTCTGACTTTTAGTATATATAGGTAGAGCGTCCTAGATATACTAAAAAGTCGGAATCGACTAAATCGTAAATCGTAAATCGTAAATTGTAAATCGTAAATCGTAAATTACAAAGTTAAGCTAAAGTAGAACTTAATAATGATATTATCTAAGCCCTTTATTAAGAGGTAGGAGAGCATTTTACTACTTCTTAGTCTCTCTCTCGCGCTGCTCTTTCCTTCTTTAGTATATTATATAAATATAAAAAGAGAGAGAGAGAGAGAGAGAGAGAGAGGGAGAGAGAGAGAGGGAGAGAGAGAGAG
>LLCB01000360.1:0-54314 GCA_001414345.1 Hymenoscyphus infarciens | reverse complement strand
AGGACTAGTCCTTTTTAGGAAGGTGGTGGCGATTGTTTTCTAGTAAGAGTGAATATGTTGAAATTTCGCTAATTTTGTACGCTAGCATAGTACCCATGCTAGCGTTGGTTACAGAATAGCGTTTCCCTATTAGTTATCCGAATGTCACGGGGCCTCTAAAGATAATCGCTTTCATGCCTGAGGCTTAAGTTTTTTTTGAGAGCTAAGGATCTTTGAGAGTTAAGGTCCTCGCTTGAGAGTTAAAATCGCTTAAGAGTAATCGGTAAAGCCTCGGTAGGAGCCAAGTGTGCAGGGGCCAGGTGCGCAGGGGCCAGGTGCGCAGGGGCCAGAGGTCAGGCCAGGTGCGAGTACCTCTTATGCTTCTTTACTATAATAAGGGTAGTACGTAGTATATAGCCTCTACCATTGCGCGTAGGATAACTTTCGCTGAATCGGTCGAATACTTTATTTATATTATAATAGCGTTAACGTTGATTCTTTACGAGCGATACCGAGTTGTACGAGTACCTCTGTCTACTAGGCGCATATGCCTAGTATAGTGCTTCCGCCCGAAGTATAGTTCTTCTAGCTAGTACATACTTATACTAGCCTCAAAGAGCTTTAACTCTCAAGAGTTATTTGAGAAGTAAGAGCTTTTGATAATTAATTCTCTCTTGAGAATTAAGCTCGCTTAATAGTTAAAGATTTTAAGCCTTAAAATCCTTAATTATCGCCTAATAGTTAAGGTATCTACTAACTCTTATACGACAATTAATTATACTTAATTATTATACGATAGTCTTTAGAGAGTCTACCTCTACTACCTAAACCCTGTAAGATAGAGATTAATCGTCGGATCTACTAACTTACCCGTCTACTTACTACTATCCTATACTCGGAAGGAAAGGTCTTTTTAATTAGTCTATCTTTTAGCCTGAAACTAGACGTCAGTTCCCTTGGTTTTAGAATATAACAAATCTAGTAATAACTTAGCTAATTCTTAAGATTTATACTATAAAACTTTAGTATTTTATAGCTCTTTATCTATAGATTCTTTCTAGAATCTTTAGCTAGAATTTCTCTTATTTCTATACTAATTTCTATAACACGTGAGTAGCCTTAAAGTGGGGCTTGATACTCCGGAAGCGGATTATATATTTAATCCGGTTAGACTAATTAAAAAGAAGAAAGCTAGACTATTTAAAAAGACTAATCCCTCCGAGTATAAGATAGTAGTAGGTAGACGGGTAGATTAGTAGATCCGACGATTATTATATAAATGAAGATAAGAATAAGCATTGTATTTATACTTGCTTATAATAGAAAGAGCACTCTAGAAGAAATAACTCCGCGCGACTTAATCGACTTTTTAGAAATAACACTATAACTATATACCGTAGCGATAAGTAGATACGTATAATTGTCTTTTAAAAGCCTATTTCTCTAATAGCGAATCGTATAGTATTAGGCTAGCCTTTAGTTAAGAAGAAAGACGTTAATAGACGCGTTTATAGCTCTTACCTCCTAGCTAAAGCTTAATAGCTTAAGATATATAGTAACTATAGTCTTCTAGAGAAGAAGAGAGTATTACTAAATAGTACTATAATCCCTTTCCTCGATTTAATTATTAAATACTTCTCTATACTAGAAGTATAAGGCAATTAGAGTTAGCTTTAGTAGGCTATTTAGTAACTCTAAACAGACTTTAAAGCCTATAGTATATACTAAAACGTGTTAATCTAGAAGCTTCTAAGTAAAGGTAAAAGAGCCTAAAAGTAGTAGTAGAGCTAGAATATATCTACTAATATACTAACTTATATGTCTATTATTAAGAGTACTAGCGATAGTATTAGTTCTACCACTTACGTATTCTCTTCTACTATAAGAGCCTCTACTCTTAATAGCCTAGTAGCTAAAGAGATATATATACTTATTAACTATAATATTACTAAGGAGTACCTATAAGCCCTCTCTAAGCTATCTAAGAAGCTTCTATAGTAGGTAAATAAAGCTATTACTATAGTACTTAGTATATACCCTAGCTATAATAATAATAGTATATACTCTACTACGAAGATACTAGCTATATTAAAGTAGATAGAGGCTACTAGGCTAATAAATAGTAGAGACGTCTTTCTCTACGCTAGTAACTCTGCTATAGTAGAGAAGATAGTATACTATAGAGAAGAATAGGTAGGCTTTTTAGAAGAGAAGGCTATAGTCCTAGTACTAATATAGGGAGTGGTTATGTCTTTAATACTAATTAAATTAGTAGATATAGGAGACTAGGAGGCTATAGCTAAGAAGCTATATACTACTAACCTAACTCTTATCTATAGCCTAGAAGAGATCTTAGATATTAGATAGCTCTCTAAATAGAAGCTAGGAAAGAACACTAACGCTATTATAGTAGAATTCTATAATATAGAGATTACTAATACCTATATTAAGACATATAAAGTAGTATAGAAAGGAGCTCCTAAATCTATATAATAGTATAGCTAAAAGGCCTAAGTTATCTAATACTTCTACTACTATAGATATAACTATATAGCACGTATATATAAAGCTAAGTAAAAGTGTAGCTTCTATACTATAGACTATAATACTAAGGACTATATAAGAGATAAAACCTCTTATAAGTATACTAACTATAAACTCTTATATATAGTATTCTTAAAGGATTGTAAATTCTATAGCTAGGCTATAGAGAGAGTTAAGAATAAGAGAAAGCGCTTATAGCTATAACTGCTATTCCTAGTAAGGCTAGTTCTTATACTATTAGTCTCTTAGTAGAGAAGTAGAGCTACTACGCTAGATAAAGAAGCATTAGAGAAAGAGAATAACGACCTATTTATAAGACTCTCTACTCCCTCCTCTTAAGCTAAACCTACTATCTAAGACACCTACGAGGATGTCTAAATAGAAGAAGGAGTAGTAGAGGTAGATAAGACACTTCTAATAGTAGTAGAAGGAATTATAGAGAGATTAAGAAAGAAGAGAGTAGAAGTAAGAGTTACTCTATAAAAGCTTATCTTACTTAAACCCTCTATCTTTACTACCTCTACTAATCTACCTACTACTTAATAACTATTTATAGTACTAACTAACTTAAGTAATATCTTCAGTTAAAACAACTAGTCCTTTAGAACTCTAAATATACTAACCTAGCAGCTTAAGCTCTAATATTAATAGCTTTTCTATAAAGTCTAGAGACGACGGAAATGTTAGTAATAGGTACACTATAGTAATAAAAAGTAGTAAGAGAGCTACGAAGAAGATATACTTCGCCTCTATATCTAAAGTTAAATAAGCTAGACTTACTAGTAATAGGAGATATAATAGCTTAGTATAAGAGTACGAAGAGATTACTAAGAGCTATATAGTAAAAAGGGCTACTAACTACACTAGTATAGGATTAGTACTAGAGTTAGAGAACAACCTTATTAATATCTTCTCTAGTATTCTATTAAGTTTAGAGGTATTATTAAATACTCTATTTATAGACGTCTTAAGTACTAAGGCTATAAAGCGTTAAACCTCTCTCTAAACTAATTAATAAGTGTACGCTAATACTCTACTCTCTCTATCTTATAGTATAACGTTAAAAAATTATATAATATAATAAATCTACTACTACGAAATAAGATAGTATAAGAGTATAATATTATAGCGATTTAAGAGCTATAGTTAAATAGCTACGATAAAAAACTTACCTATAACCTCTCTTAAGAAAGATTTAAAGCTTTTATAGATAGATAGAGTAAGCTACTTATATACTTTCTTATAAATAGAAAAATCAATTCTACTTTAGTAAGAGTTACTAGTAGAGGCGATTATTTATACTCCCTCTATATTACGCTAAAAATAGGTAATAGCGACGAAGTTATTACTATCTATAATATCTATAACTCTTAATAGTAAGGCTAGCTAGACGAGATATATATAGAAGAGAAATAGGAAGGTATCTTAACCTAATCTATTCTACTAGAACTTAACGTAGTACTTAAAAAGTATAGAAATAATAAATAGGTAGTAATAAGAGACTTTAACTTATACTACGAAGAATAGTTTAAAGACTTACTATTACTTATATATAGCTAAAGAAGGAAAGCTTAAGCTGTAGCTTTACTAAGTATAGTAGAAGAAAGATATCTAGAACTAGTATTACTAAAAGGCTTAGTTACTAGACCTTAATCTAATATTTAATCTTACTTAATTAGAACTACTATTAACTTAAGTTAGTATAACTCTAGACTTATAGACTCGATCTAGTTATATAGGGTCTAAAAAGACTTAGACATAGCTACTAACTATGTCTTAGTTAAAATAGTCCTCTTTATTATAATAGTACGAAATATATATAACTATAGAAGAGATATATAAGAGTGCGTTTAGCAGAATAACGTATGTAAATACTAGGCTCTAATATAGAAGAAAAGGCTAAACTAGCCTTTTCTAACTCTAAGAGAGTAGGCTACTATATATAAGAGGTTCAGACGATATAAAAGAGGTACGAAACCGAACAACGACATACGTCGGCTAATATAAAAGCCCGAACCCTACGAAGTACGTCTGAAAGCCTAGACGTACGTAACCTTCTTAAATTAGACAATATAAAAATAACAACTACTGAAATACGGTATATACTATATAATCTCGGCTATATAAGATAGTATGCTATTATATCCTTCTCTCTTGAAAAAGACTTGTTCTAAGTCTTCTATCTCTTGTTATTCAAGGTCGAATCGGGATAGTATAAGTATTATATTTATTGTATTTATTATAAGTGAAAAGGTAGATTAGGGTCTAAATTGTAGCTAACCTAGGTTTGAAAATGCTTTATTTAGTTAAAATTTGTTATAAGCGAGACGAGATATTGAGATAGATTCTAAATTATAACCGACCTAGTTTATAGATACTTATAAAAGAGACTTCGTTTCTAATCCTTCTATATTAAAAGCAAGTATTTATAAAAAGAGTATAGTCTGATTCTATCTAATAGGTTGGAAAAAGTTTAAAGTTTAAAAAAAGTTTAAAGTTTAAAGTTTAAAAAAGTTTAAAAAGTTTAAAATAAAATTAGAAAAAAGTTTAAAAGTTAAATTCGAAAGTTTAAAGTAGAGTTAGAAGTCGTTTAGTTGAGAGGTAGTGATAACTTAGTTAAGAGCTTACTTTAAAAGCGTACTAATTTATATCTGATTTAAATTACTAAAAGAGTATAGATTTGAAAAAGTTCAGAATAAAGTCAGAGCCGAATTCAGAGTAGAGTTAGAGGCGAACATTAAGAGGTAACGTTATAGGTGATAGTAATGTCTTAGCTAAGAGTTTACCTTAAGAGTATACTAATTCATATCCGATTTAAAGAATTTAAATGAAAAAGAGTATAGGTCTAAAAAAGTTTAGAATAGTTGAAAGCGAATTTAGAATAGAGTCAGAGATTGTTTAGTCGTGATTAGCGATAATAACTTAGTTAAGAGCTTACTTTAAGAGCGTACTAATTCGCGTCTGATTTAAATTCGAAAAGAGAAAAAAAAAGAGTATAAGTTCGTCTAAGATTAGTAAGAACTTAGAGTAAAGTTAGAAAAAAAGTTTAAAAGTAAACTTAAAGGTAAATTCAAAGTAAAGTTAAAAAGTTAATAATATTATAGACGGTAATAACTCAGCTAAGAGGTTACTATCCTTTTAAGGGTATACTAATTCGTATCCGAGTCGAATTTAGATAAAAAAGAACTCCTGACACTACTAGAAGTAAAAGAAAGTAAGAAGTAAAGACTATAAGACCCTTATTAGAGTTGGTAGCGTTTTAGCTAGTTAAAAGAGTTTGTTATTAAATGTTGAAAACGTTGTCTAAGTATCTAGACAACTAAAGAGGTGGTTTAGCTAGTTAAAAGAGTTTATTACCGAATGTTATCAAAGTTCTGATTCCGATTCCTCTTCAGAAGTGGTAGGGAAAAAGTTCAAAGTACAAATCAGAAAAGATTCAAAGCAGAGTCGGAGGCGAACATCGAGAGGTAACGTTGTAGGTGACAGTGATGTCTCAGCTAAGAGTTCACTTCGAGGGTGTACCGATTCGCATCCGATTCGAATTTTCCGATTCGAATTTATTAAAAGAGTGTAGGTTTGTCCGAACTGAGGTCGGCGGGGACTCAGAGTAAAGTCGGAAACGAAAAGTCGGTAATGTCGTAGACAGTGATAACTCAGCTAAGAGGTCACTATCCTTTTGAGAGCGTACTAATTCGATTCGTATCCGATTCGAAAGTTCAAATGAAAAAAGGACTTCTGGCTCAGCCAGAAGTGAAAGAAAGTAAAGAATGTAAGACTCTTATCAGAGTCGGTGGGGTTTCGGCTGGTCAAAGGAGTTTGTTGCCGAATGTTGAAATCGTTATCTGAAGTCTAGGACAATAAGAGGGACAGTTACAGATACGGTAGCATCTAAGTTTAGATGTCTAGTCGTATGAAACTGTATTGCTTAGGCCTGTAGGCTGCCTTGTTCCCTTTAGAGTACTTAAGGACTTATTCATCTTCTGATTTCGAAGAAAGAGTTGCTGTTGGATTATAGGGAGTTTGGAGCTGGATAGAGGGGTATTCTAAACTGTAGTACTAATATCTTATAACTTAGCGTTTTAGTATATCTCCTTATTTATAGCTAAAAGATTAGTTACTATCTTAGCGAAGTTATAATTCTAGCGTCTCTTAAGAGTAGTAGACGCGTTTCGGAGCTGAGGTGTAATCTTGTCCTACGTATGAAAGAACTGTTCCTATTCTCTCTGAGTATAGCCGTACTTGAAAAGCGAACGTTTCTTTAGTGTAATCTTCTTCTAATTCTACTTCTATCTCTTTTTAACTTCTATTTCTTTTAACCTTTGTACTGGCGGCTGGGACTCGGTTTGTAACTGTAGTCTTTTTGAATGTTCGCTGGTAGAGGTTCGAGGGAAGTTTAGAGTAGAGTTAGATGCTGTTTAGTCAGGATTAAAGACAGCGATAACTTAGCTAAGAGCTTACTTCTTTAGTCCTGATAGAAAGCGTATTTTGACTGATTTGTATCCGATTCGAGGGTTGGGAAGTGGTAGGAAGGCATTAGGGGTAGCGGTTTCCCTTAAACGAAAGAGGTCTGAAGGCGAAGGAGGGTTAGATCGAGGAGGGTTCGGAGGTAGATTTTGGTTGTTGACTTCGAAGTTCGCTTATAATTTTGTCCTCCATCTCTCTCACCGATCGTTTTGTCCTTTATGTGCCGCTATCTCTTCCGTATATTATCCGCATTTGAGAAGTCTCGCTTATCGTTTCGTCGGGATCTTCTCGGGCTTGGTATGCGGGGGTGATTCAGAAAGGGTTCAGAGGGTCTTTCGAAAAGGGGAGTGGCCCTGGAAGGGGTTGTCGCTCGACGCCTCGTGGCGGAACTAGTTCGACATTTCGAAGATGTCGATTTTGGAGGGGGGGGTAAGGTCAGGTTCGGAAGCCTTTGCGATGACTATGAAGTCGACTTATTCACCGATCCTAGGGTTATTAGGATTCTCGGGAATACTTAGCATATTCTAATCTCTTGACGTGTACTGAAACACGATTTTTACTAGCTGTCTGTATAGATACTAAACCCTGGTGTTACTAGCTATCCAGGTGGTCTCTGATTACCTAGCTATTTGAGGATACTGTCGTGATGTTCTGAATCGAGGCTGAATCGACTTCTAAATAAAGAGTAGCGACAAGCTCGAAGGAGATATTATTAAGGCCGTCACTAGCGGAGACGAGTTTAGCCTTTTTATATAATAGTACGAAATATAAATAACTATAGAAGAGGTATATAGGAGTACGTTTAGTAGAATGACGTATATAAATACTAGGCTCTAATACGGAAGAAAAGGCTAAACTGGCCTTTTCTGACTCTAAGAGAGTAGGCTGCTATATATAAGAGGTTTAGACGATATAAAAGGGGTACGAAACCGAATAACGATATACGTTAGCTAATATAAAAGCCTGAACCCTACGAAGTACGTCTGAAAGCCTAGACGTACGTAATCTTCCTAAATTAGATAATGTAAAAATAACAACTACTGAAACACGGTATATGCTATGTAATCTCGGCTATATAGGACGGCATGCCGTCACATTTATCAACTATACGCCTACTCTAGTTATAGTTAATAAAGACTTTAAGAGGACAGACGTAGAGCTTCTTAATATAACACTCCTACTGCTTCTTCTAAAGTCTAAAATCTATACTACGGCTGATCTAGATGTAGTAGTTAATCTTACGATTTAAGTAGTCTAAGTAGTAGTATAAGCCTTAACACTAGACTACGTCCTTACTCTTAAATCGATACCTAGCTTTACGTAAGAGTATAGAGAGGCTATTTAAGAAGTTAAGCGTATATAAAGAAGGTAGAATAGATTAAATAGTATAGAGTATAACCTAAGAGCCTTCTAAGAAGCTAAAAAGATAAGAAAGAAGCTAATTACAATCGCTTAAAAGGATATTTATAGAGATAAGGTGTTGAATATAAAGGATAAGAAAGAGCTATAGGCTTTAGTAAGATAGATAAGATTAAAGAGGTCCTGAGCCTCTACTTTTACTTCTAATCTAAAGAGAGGAGATAGTATAATAGTAGAGGATATATAAGCGAAAGCTAATATACTATAATAAACCTTCTTTCTATCCTCTTCTAAACCTAACCTCTTAGATATCTACTTTTACCTATATTACTCTCTTAAAGAGCTCTAGACCTTAATTTAGAAATATAAAGTAAGAGTAGTAATATAAGAGACATTACTAGATAAAGCTTTAAGAGAAGATGGAATACTAAATAGAGTTATCTAAATAGTAGCTAGTATTCTTACCTTATACCTTATTAACATCTTTAATAAGTCTATAAAACTTTAGTACTACTTGAAGAGGTTTAAGAAGTCTATTATAGTTACCTTATATAAGCCTAGAAAGGAGACGTATACTAAGCCTAAATTATACTGTCTTATTACTCTTATAAACACGATAGGTAAGGTTATAGACTTAGTACTTACTAAAAGGATCTAGTACTATATAGAGAAACACTTTATACTACTAATAACTTATATAGGAGGCTATAAATAATTATTATATAAGTATAGTATATACTTCTTACTTGAAAAAATATACTTAGCTTAGAGAAAGAGAAAGGTAGTAAGCTTACTTATGCTTAATATCTTAGGAGCCTTTAACTATATATTATATAAGAGGCTAATCTATAATATAAAGAAAAGAGGCCTACTCTTAGAAGTTATTTACTAGATATTTAGCTATCTTATAAGAAGGACTACCTAGATTAAGCTGTTTAAAGGTATAAGCGATATATATAATATAATAACTAGTATCTTCTAAGGCTCTTCTCTCTCCTTTATCCTCTACCTCTTTTATAACGTAGACCTTATTAATATTAGTAGAGGCTACGATCTGTCTACGGAGTATATTAATAATATATACTTCCTTATAAAGGGCTATACTATAAAGGCTATAATCTAAAAGCTAGAGATTATATTTTATAAAGCTAATAATTAAGCTTAAAAACACGCCTTAGTATTCGCTCTTACTAAGTATAAGCTTATCTACTTTATTTATAAAGGGGATAAAAAGTATATTTACGATGAATTCCAGTCTATCGATCTAGGATAGAGTAGGATCGTTGAAGCTATATCTTATATCTAATATTTAGGAGTTATCTTAGACTTTAAACTAAATAGTATAAAGTATATAGAACATATTAAGGTTAAGATTAAGAAGTCGATTTAGGTACTAAGTAGTATAACAGGGTTAACATAGAGTGCTTTAATAAGTAATATAATTACTCTTATAAAAGCGATTATTATATCCTAAATCTTATTTACTAGCTTAACTTAGTAGATATCTAACCTAATAGTATAAGGTTAAAAGACCTATTAGAAGAAGATGATCTAAATACTAAATATCCTCTAAAAGAAGGCACTATATATAGTAACTAGAGCCTTCTAAACTATAGTAGTAGTAGTTATTAAAACTAAAACAGATTTCCTTTTAATTAACATTTAGCTAAACTATATTAGTATAATTTCTATAAACTAAATTAAAGTATTACCTATATATATATATATTATAATACTATAAGAGAGAGGAACTATTAGTAATAATTTAGCCTACCTCTCCTCTCTCTAAGAACTTAAGTATAAGGTATAAATAACTATTAGACGACGATAATAAGAAAGGATTAAAAGAAAGATCTTAATTATCGCTAAGCTATAATAGTTACTACCTAATATACGAATTACTCTAGATACTAAGACAGCTATTAGAGAATATAACGAGATTTGAAAGTAGTCTTACTTTATATATATATAAGTCTTTATAGACGAAAGCGATATTAATAACTAAGTTAGTATAACTATATAAGAACTATATAAAGAGTGGGTATATAAAGCAGATATTAGACTAAGTAATTAGTTTATAGTCTATAGAGCTAAGCTTATTAGTATATAGATAGCTCTTAGTATAGCGAATAGAGGAGGCGACATAGTGAAAAAGCTTACTATCTTTACTAATAACTAAGCTGCTATTATATTATTTATAAGACCTAGAAACTAGTCTAGGTAATTTATCTTAAGAAAGATATACTAGCTATATAGTATCTTAAAAGGGAAGAACGTGAAAGTAACGATTTAATAGATCCTAGTATATATAGGTGTTCTAGGTAACGAAAAGGCTGACAAGCTTACGAAGTAAGCTACTAGTTAGTAGTTAAAAGAGGATAAGGAGAAGAGGTTACCTAAAACGCTAGGATAGTATATAGCGTAGCTTCTATAGCTCTTATCTTCTTATAAAAGACTAATTAATATAGTAGCTAAGTCTCTTTAGTATTAAAAGTAGGACCTTAGTAACACTAGTATACTATATAAGAAAAGATAGATAAAAGAGAGGATCTTGTTATTTTGCTATACTTAATAACTATACTAAAACCTTATAAAGGCTAAATCTTTAATACTAATCTAGATAAGAACTAAGAAGATTAGCTTAAATAAATACCTATATAAGATTAATAGAATAGATAACCTATAGTATAAATATAACTAATTATACTAAACTATTAAATATATACTTAAAGACTATAAGGACTTTAAAGATTTATAATTAGAATATATAAGAGTGGAGTATACTAGTAATACTAGAGTCTTCCTCTTAGATAGTAAACTTATTCTAAAAACTGTTTTATTTATACTTACGAGTAGTCTTTTAGACTAATTTATAATATATACTAAAACATATTCGCCTCTGTAAATAAAAGGCACTATAAAGAGGACGGCTAGAGTAGTATTATAACGATTATTATCTATACTAATTAAGCTCTTAAGAGAGCTATTACATTATAATATAATATATACTAGATCGGAAAGTAAGGTCGAGATAGAGATTATACTTAGAGTTTAGATTATTTGATTTATTTTAGGTCTCTTTTATCTTTCTTTTATTAGTCCTAGATACGGAGCTAATAGCTCGTAACTACATTTATAGACTAGACCTAAATAGTACGTCTGTATATCTGCTAAAGCGGATAAATAGACTATTGATTATAAAAAAAAAAAAAAAAAAGGAAGAGCACTCTGGACCCCGGAGATTCATCAATTGGAGGTGGGATAGGAGCTAGTGAGAACTGAGGTGTTTTTGTTTGGAGGGGTTGATGTTTATTTAGTTCATAGGGTTATTCTGAAAGAGTAGAGTAAATTAAAATATTTTTTGGGGGGGGGAAGTCGGTGGGAGAGGAGTCTGTTTTTGATTTTCTGTTTTGATTTTCTGTTTTGATTTTCGAGAGGAAAGTTTTGTCAAACGAAGAATTAAATGTGAGTCCTTTCGGGGGTTGGTTTTCTAGGGTGTAAATGTTAATTTCATAGATGGTGGTAATACGATGTAAGCCTAACCTAGGGATATTCATGCTTGTCCTGTATTTCGATTTTCTCTTTTGTTTGAGATGAGTTCTTCGGGTTCTTTGAAGGGTCGGGGTTGAAGAATGGCTATGTGGAAGGGCTCGTACTCGTATGTTTCGTAAGAACTTTTAAATAAGAGAGGTAGACGGAAGTATTGTTGGTAGCCGGAGGTGCGACGTCGAAGTGGATGGGGGTATGGGTTTGGGTTTGGGTTGATTCTTTGGAGTCTGGGTGGCGGCTTCGAATTCTACGAAGGATTGAAGATAGGGGTTTTTGGGTAGGGTGCGTCTCCGAATTTGATTGTCGTGGGTTGAGGAGGTGTGTGTTCTTTTGTTGAAGTTATGTGTTTTTAGTACCAGTATTTGCTTACCTTGGACGACATTCTTGCTTGAACTAGAAGGCGGGTTCTTTCGCTGGCTGGATTCGCGTGAAGAAGAAGAAGGAGTTGAGAGAGTTTATGAAGACGTGGTGCTTTACCAAAGAGGTGTTGTTTGTTAGCGGGGTAACCACCAAACGAGGAGCTTCTGAAAGCTACAGAGTGACAAGAGGGAACCGTCAAGTGCATGTCGTGAAAAGAGAAAACTAGTGACGATCCAAAATACAATCCACTTATCTCCAATAACGAGACATCAATGATAGGTATTCCCTACTAGGTAGTTATTCAAAAGTTTTGTATCCTCATATCTCCTTGATATCCCCAGCACTCGTTCCTGGCCGTATCGCCTCTACCAACTCAGCACCATCTACACCCCCTACCAAATCATTGAAAAAAATCTCCATATCCTTATACCGCCAAGATTTCTCCCTCTCACGATCATAAGCTATCTCCGTCGCCTCCCCAATTGGTTTCATATCCATCAGCCCCATAGGATGTACCAATGGCCCTTCTACGGAAATACCTACCTCCGCCCCATACTTGACCAGAAGCTCAACCGCATCGGGTTTTTGAGAGGACATCGCCCATGCACCGGGGGTTTCATGATATTCAGTTTCAATATCAGGATCCGCACCATTCTCCAAAAGCATTCTCATGATTTGTAAATGGTTCCCGCCAGCTGCGTAATGGAGAGCTGATTCTCCGCTTGCGTTTTGTGCGTTCACGTGTGCGCCCATCTTGATCAAACGATCCAATAATGGGAGATCTCGATAGAAAGCTGCGAAATGTAATGGTGTCTGAGATAGCCTATCCGCAGTTGAGATATTGACTTCCGCCCCAGCATCAAGAAGAAGATGAGCGATAGAAGGTTGATTTGAGATCACCGCGCTATGGAGAGGTGTTCGTCCTCCTACTTTGATATCGACCAATGCTCCGTGTTTGAGTAAAACCCTGACTATTTCCTCGTGTCCCTCATCTACGGCGCAATGAAGGGGGCGGGATCCGTGGGATGCTTTGGCGTTTGGATCAACCCCTCTTTCCAGAAGGAAGTTTACGATCGAAGGGTTTCCTCCTTCAATCGCTCGAAATAGCGGTTTCTCGTCGCCAGGAAAGCGACTGTGTCCATGCCAATTTGGACCAAGGATTTCTTTGACTGCGTGGAAGAGTCCGAGGTCGCAGGCGTAATAAAGGGGGGTTGTGTTCTCAATATCGTGATAGGCAGTATTCCAGCGTCCAAGTATATATGAGCTGGCCCTGCGGTGTTTAGACTTGTCGGCTTGTTGACATCCTATTTGAAGTAACTCCAAGACCAGGGGGTTGATGAGAGTTTGTTCCACTGCAGGTAGGAGATTAACGTGTTTGTGCCAGTTTCCCGTGCAATAATCGAGGAGGGGGACCTTGGATCTTTGGTCAAGCCAAGTGTCGACCCAGCCCCAATGGAGCATGTAGTATAAGGAGCACTCTGAGATGTATTTATGTGCAAGTGTGGTCGAGGTGGCAAAGTGGCTTGCGGAACTCTCACGAATTCGTTCTGATACCTGTATGAAATTGACAAAGTCAGCTTGCGTTGAGGGGACGTAAGAGTCCCTGTCATCGTTCAGAGTAGACCTGATTGATATCCATAAAATGACATTATTCTAAGATAGTTCGAATAATCAATTAACAATTTTGAAAATACGTCAAATAGAGATAATTTCATTATCTTAAGCAATTCACGTAAGATCATTGTCTTGATTTAGTTATCCTACTCCGTCTAGAATAACATCTTTGAGTAGGTGTACGATGAACGATAACAGGGGCTAACGAAACCGGCGGGATTAAAAAGTGAGAATTGGGTGACTGGCACTTACAAGGTACTCCTTAACTGATAAATGTGCCAACGAAATCGTTGCTCTCGAGATGGCATCCACAGATCGGAATTGCTTAGAAGAGTCCGTATCCGTGACCGCTTCGAAATATGAAACCACGAGTAGGCTAGAAAGTATTTGAAGTATGTATTGTGGATCCGGAAATCATTCTTCTGGCGAAAAAGGGCAATCGAGTTGCGGATTGATGTTCGAACCCTCTGCAAGTTCGGCTAGGTCAAGAGGTCGCTCAGAGAATGATAACCAAAGCAGAGCATTTTTGGCCTCTTGTCGATATGCCTTGTCGATATGCCTCGTCGATATCTAGGAACAGCCGAGAGTATGTCTCGTCCAGAGTCTTGGGTAGGTTTTTGAGTGCGGCTCTTATTAAGCTGACCTTAAGGCATCGTCTTAAGACATCAAGTTGGCATGCGACCCAACGGAACCTGTAAATTGTGTCAGCAAAAGTATTCCAAGAGGCATTTCTTACTTACATGCCATTTGCACCTTGTATTAGAGATTCTTGTATCTCAGCCTTGACATCCTTCGGCCATCTCTTTAATTTCGAATCTGTTGCCAATTGCCACAATATATGTGATCTAATGTCGCTGTCAATGTATTCTCCTTGAAGCTGAAGAGCTGGTTGTGAGAGATGAGGCAAAAGTGATTCTTCGATGTCTGCGTATGGACGGCTTGTAACCAGCATATGAAGAGGGGCCATGTTCCTTGATTTGATTTCGGAAAGAGCGCTGAGAATATCATGTCGTTCATTATTGATATCGCACTCTTCTAGAGCGTCGATAATGATGAATACTTTGGAGAACTCCATGATGATTTCGGATAACATCTCTTGAAGCTCGCTCAAATTTGGATGAGAATGCCCGCTATGACAGCGGGCATGTAATTTATTGATCAATGCCGGAAGGGATGTGGCTTGGTCGCACAGCTGTCCAATTATCGACGAAAGACATGAAGATGCTTCCTGTTTCGCTGTGGCTTTGAAATCGAAGAAGAAGTATGCGACAGAACTTTTCTTGCTCGAGAAAACGCATGTCTGCTGTAAATGCTGGATGATCGTTGAGCTTTCAAAGTTAGTTACTTGATCTGGTTCTCTAAATGGGCCCAAAAAACCTCAAAGTGGTTTTCCCACAACCAGCTGACCAGATTAGCTTGCGTAAGTTAATAATTTCGGACGATCTTACGGATACCAGACAGCCACAGAAGAAAGTTTGGGCACGCTGACCACTGTTGAAAGGTCTTGGAGTCCAATAACCATTGCCCAGTCCCTGGTTGATGATTTTTAGAAGCGGCATGAAGATTGGTTGATGGGTCAGTAGTAGTGAGCCATCTGACAACATTCTCTCGCTCTTGGTCGATTTTTTGATGCTCGAGTTGGGTTTTTATTTCGGAGACATTGCGACCTACTTCCAGAGACAGAGTTCTAGACCTTTTGAGCATTAAGAGAACGGAGGGAGAGGCAAAACCTACGTCTGGCCAGCGGCAAGTGCTAGAATGAACGAAGACTTATACCTATCGATAGATACCAATATACTATCGACCTCTTTGCCACTCAACGGCCATTTCACGGCTTTGAAAACCAGCTGTCTGAGCTTGCCATCTTCTGGCTCGAGTTTCGCCACCAATGCAGAGAGCTCGACTGCACATTGCTGCAATGGTCCATCGTCACGAACGATTGTTTCCAGGATACTTAGAGCAGGAGCGTCATTTTCCGCGAGGTCCAGGATGCTTATCAGCAAATCTTGAAGAGACGTGATGTCATGCCGGAGACGTTGAATCTCGTGTCTTGCATTTCTGACGCGAATATAGTATGTCCTACAGAGGTCGAAGACTTGAGATGAAATCTGGATCACTGCAATGACACTGGCAGCGGCACTGAGGCCATCCATCGTGGAAACCACGATGTGGGTTTTATTTTGGGCAAGGCACCAGGAATTCGTGACCGTAGGTAGCCCCCTCGCGTTTTCCCTTTTACATTTGCCACAAAGATTTTAGGAGAGCTTAAAAATATAGATATGTTTGTTTTAGTTATTTAGAACAGTTAGATGCATTTTCCCAGTGATGCTCGAACAATTGGCAAGCAGAGCAGGGGTTTCTACTCTTGGTCAGTTACGAATTCTTGGTGAGGTGCGGGGTTCAGCCTCAAAATACTTGAGGGGTTTATTTCTGCAACATTGAACACAAATAGCAAGTTCCCTCACTGTCTTGTATAGATGAGAATAAGAGTAAGTTTACAACATGGTCTTAAAACTGAATTCAATTGTTACCAAAGAATTCACTACGCTTTTTGCTGCCTCGAAATAAGGCATTGAGGAAGAAAAGTTAAAAACCTGGGTTACGAGTACAACGTATTGTGAATAACACCTAGCATTTAGCTGCCTACTAGCTGTAGCTCAGCTTCGTCTGATCTCTGCACTCATATGTGAATGGCCGGTGATCTGTGCTTGAGAAAGACAAGAGAGACTGAACTGACCTCAACTACTTGTCACTTCAGCAATTTTGTGGGGAAGAACAAGTAATCATCACCTTTACGGCAACAGACTACTAAGTGCATAGTTTTTTCCGACCCAGGACCAACTTCCCTCCACCTGGGGATCATAGCAAGCGAGAGCTCAGAGGTGAACTCACTACGTCTAGACAAATAATTTAGTAAGTTCTCTATTATCCTGAAAACATTGGAAGAAGAAAAATGCCTCGAAACCCCAAGAAGTCAAGGTGATGGTGGTGCTACCTAGTACAATGCTAATGTTGATGCTTAAAAAAAAGGGGGTCGTCAAGAATACGGCGGAAAAACTACGGCTCTCACAGCACCGCCTTCGCTCAGCAGCCTTGTGGCAGAAACTAGCCGGTTTGAATGCGACACCTCCTCCTTCACTTCATCACTCTTTCCATTCACAGCTTCAAAAGGAGCATTTTGCACGACAACAATAATATTCATCAACGGCGCCATGTGTGCCAGCTAAAAGGCCCCAGCGCTCTACCATATCTTTAAATCCCCAGACTCGAGGAGCAGCTGAATCCTGCGCGCCAACTCGAGCGGCGTCATTCCCGTATCAAAGCTTTCCCTCGAGCTTCAGCAATTGTCAACAGACCCTCCTTTACCCAACCACATCTTCCCAGATACCCTCACTTGCTCAGGCAATCTCCTGTGATCCTCTGCCACATCGAACATTATGAATAATCCTCCTCCTCACGGGCCTCCGGGCTTCGAGCGTGATCGCGAACGAGAACTGGAGGACCAGCGAAGGGTACATGCCCTAGCGGCGCAACAAGAACTTGTACAACGTGAGAGGGAACAAAATGAGCGCCAGGAACGTGAAAGACAACATCGAGAACACTATCAGCCTGCGCCTCCGCACCAGAATGATACTGCCTCGATCCCTCTCCATCAGCCTGTTGCCTCGCGTCTGCCAGGAGCCATACATTCCCCTGGTGGCCTGCTTGCAAATCATGGCGGTGCCCCTCCTCCTGGCCCTCTCGGTGCGCCAAGTGGACCAGGAAATGCTTTTGGGGGTCCTCTTCATAGTGAGGCCAATCGTCCCATCCAGCATAATCCTCAAAATCCGCCAGGTCAGATCCAGCAACAGCAATCTTTTGGGACAACCCTCATCCACCAACACTCCGCACCCCCGAACGTTCCAATAGGCGCCTCTGGGGGGACTGGATTTGGTCCTCCTCTACAACAACAGGCGCAACAACAGGCGCAACAGCAGGCACAACAGCAACAGGAAGCTGTCTCGAGGCTGCAACAGCTTCCGTTTGGGCCTCAGGGACATCAAATACCAGGAGCCCCAGCACTTGGACCACAAGGAGTTGGAGGACAACAACCTATTTTGAATGTAGGCTTCCCCATGCTTCACATATAAATCTTGACCTTCCATGAAACATTCTGTACCAGCTTTCTCGCTTGTCGGGTAATGGCAACTGGCCAATGCCCGCGGGGTTTGATCGTGGTACGGAAAGTTCACCACATTTTCCAAATCCACTGAAAAGGACTGGACATAGTTTCCTCGCCTTTGAGTGGTAGGAATAGCTCTGTTGCTATTCTAGTTGCCACGGGTTCAAATCTCGGCAAACAAACCTGGCCACTGGGCTGTTTTTGCTTCTTGATAAATAAAAAAAGAATCCCTGCTAATTCCTTCTAGGATGCTTTAAGCTACCTTGATCAAGTCAAGGTTCAGTTTGCAGACCAACCAGATGTTTACAACCGTTTTCTTGATATTATGAAAGATTTTAAAAGCCAAGCGTATGATCTCCAGACCTTGAATATATATCCCAACATAACTGAAAAAATAAAATAATAAACTGACTGAAAACACCAGTATCGACACGCCTGGCGTCATAAACAGAGTCTCCGACCTCTTCGCGGGACACCCAAATCTGATTCAAGGATTCAACACATTTCTACCCCCAGGTTATCGTATCGAGTGCGGTGCTGGAAACGATCCTAATACTATCAGGGTCACCACACCTATGGGTACAACAGTCCAATCCATTACAGGAAACGGTCGGGCTGCGTTACCAGATGCAGTCATGGGCCAAGCTAACAACACAGGCGGCTATTATGGCGCGCAACAACGTCACGGTAATTGGCAACAAGCGCCGCAACATAGCATCGAAAGCCCCGAAGCCGTCTTCAGTCCTCAAAATCAAACGATTGCTCCTGCATACAATCAGAATCCAACCCAGCATTCCAGCTACGAAGCGCAGCAAGCTGCCGCGGCCGCTCACCAGCAACAACAAAGAGGTGTATCGCAACTCACTAATGCCGTAGCAACTTTGGGTCATCCTCCAAGAAATACCCAAACTCCAACACCTGGTGGACAAGCGGGGATGAACGGTGGCCAGCAAGGCCTTGAGAAAAGGGGACCTGTTGAGTTTAACCATGCGATAAGTTACGTGAACAAAATAAAGGTAAGGCTTGAGAGTGCCACACACGGACCCTGTGAAATCGGTTAAAGGTCGGATCAATATTGACCAGCCTAACGCCCCCTCTACCGATGTGAACCGCACTAATCCTTGTCCACTAGAATCGCTTTCAAGATCGTCCAGAAATCTACAAGCAATTCCTAGAGATTCTACAAACCTACCAACGCGAATCGAAACCGATTCAGGACGTTTACGCGCAAGTCACGCAACTCTTCAACACCGCTCCTGATCTCCTCGAGGATTTCAAGCAGTTCCTTCCAGAATCTGCTGCACAGGCAAAGGCCGCCGCTGCGAAAGCTGCCGCCGAGCAAGAAGCTGCCGCGATGAGTGCGAATCAAACCCCACAGCAAACCTCCTACGCAAGAGGAGAAGCAAAGCTGCCCCCCGTCGGTAACTTTGCTGTTCCTGCGAGCACAAGCAAGGATAACAAGAAGCGATCTCGAGTCAACGCAGCTGCGCCTTCAGCTTCTCAGGCGAACCTTATGGGAGAATCCTCGAGAGGTGTTGGTCCAGTTGGCTCAGCGAATAAGGTAAACATCACAGTTTGCTTCCCAACCGGGTCCCCAAAGGCGTTTTGTGATCCTATTCATATGCCAACATATGCTAATATATTCATCCTTTTAGAGAGCAAAATTGACTCATAATAAGCAAAGCGCGCCAGACGCTCCTGTTGTATCGCCCACGCTGACACCCATTCTCCCCGAACCTCTCCCTCCAACCACCACGTCAGCTGCTTCCCCCGAGGAACTGGCCTTCTTTGATCGCGTCAAGAAGTACATTGGAAACAAGTCGACGATGAACGAGTTCCTCAAGCTTTGCAACTTGTTTTCGCAGGACCTGATTGACCGCGATGTCCTCGTACACAAAGTCAGCATGTTTATTGGAGGTAACCCAGATCTGATGAATTGGTTCAGAGCATTTGTTGGTTGGGAAGGACACGATGAGGTCATTGACAATCGGCCACAGCCACCTACAGGACGTGTGTCATTGAGCAACTGCAGAGGCTTAGGTCCAAGCTATCGTTTATTGCCAAAGCGGGTATGTTCATTTCTCATTTTATTTTCAATTTCTTTGTCACGTGTTGTGTGTGGAGCGGGTGTTGGGAAAATGTCGTCTTAATTCACCTTTGGCAAACGAAAGGTGCTTCCGCCAAATTCTGCAAAACCCCAACCCCCTCACCTTCAACTTCTCGTCCCCAACTTTCCCCGTCCCCAAAACCCACACCACATCTTGTGCAACGATGGGAAGTCTATTGGAAGATTTTCGCCTGGAGAGCGAATGCTCCAATGTTCGAGGAAAGGACATGAGGGGATATGAATTCATGCCGCACGGAAATTGTATCATACGCAAACTCCAAGAGGCTGAGGTCGCCGCGAAGGGACTATCTCAAGCTCCAAAGAGGAGAAACGCACAATACAGAGAATATCTGGCGCCGATGAAGGAACGTGCTGACATATATCAGGAGCGACTAAAGCCATGCAGTGGAAGAGATGAGATGTGCAATGAGGTACTCAACGATGACTGGGCATCTCACCCAACTTGGGCATCAGAGGACTCTGGCTTCGTCGCTCACCGAAAGAACGTATTCGAAGAGGCCCTTCATCGAATTGAAGAGGAGCGCCACGATTACGACTTCAACATCGAGACCAACGCTAAGGTCATCCAACTTCTGGAACCCATTGCACAAACTCTACTTGCCATGAACTCACAGGAGCGAATGGTCTATCGTATGCCAATTGGTCTCGGTGGTCAGAGCCAGGCGATCTACAAACGTGTGCTCAAAAAGATATACGGTGATTGCGGTCTGGAAATCGCTGCAGAGCTCTTCAAAGACCCTTCTGCCGTCCTGCCAATAGTTTTGAGTCGACTAAAGCAAAAGGACGAGGAATGGCGATTCACACAGGTAGGCATCCTCCCCCATACATCATTATCCACGGGCTAATGTATTGCAGCGCGAGTGGGAAAAGGTCTGGCATGCCCAGACGGAACTTATGTACCTTAAGAGTCTCGATCATATGGGTATCCAATCCAAACAAGCCGACAAGCGAAACTTTTCTGTCAAGCATCTCGTTGATGCCATCAAGACGAAGCATGAAGAGCAACGACGACAAAGAGCCACCCGAGGCAGAACACCAAAATACCAATTCTCTTTCCAGTTTGCTGATCAAGATGTAATCATGGATGTCCTCCGGTTTATGATGATTCATGTCGCCAACACAACTGCACACAGCACTTACGAGCGACGCCGAATCTTTGAGTTCTATGATAAGTTCTTTACTGCCTTCTTTGGTCTCCCTGCCGATAAGATGGCCAACATTGCCGCCCAGATTGAACGTGGAAGCCCCGATGAAGACGATGAAGATGCGACACCCACCGAGCTACCAACTGGCGCCCGCGGTCGACGTCAAGTTAACGGAAAGAAGAATGATCTGCGCCGAGGTGTTCTTGACAAGGGACGCAACGGAGCCAAAGGTCGTGGGCAAAAGGAAGGTAGTGCCACCGGCAGCAAAGAGTCAACCCCGGATGTTGAGTCAGTCGAAGAAGAGGGGCAAGACATCGAAGAGCAAGCTGTTGAGAAAGTCACCGACGATCGTTGGGCTCGGCATCCTCCTGATGCAACTGCGGTCCATGGATCCCCAGCAATTTCCGCGACCGATGCCGATAAGAAAACCGACAAGCCATACCAACGCGATGATTACAAACTCTTTTGCAATCAAACAATATATGTCCTCTTCAGCATCTTTCAGACTCTCTATCGACGACTAGAGGCTATCAAGAATAGCGAGGACGAAGCCCAAAAGGAAGGGTTACGCGCAGCACAGCCTAAGCCAGCCGACGACCTCGATCTCGTCCCAACACGGCATGAAGAGGCTCTGCCAACTATCGAAACATCATACTACGCGAAGGCTCTGTCACTCATCGAGGGTTATATTTCAGGCTCAGCTTCCGGCGGTACTGTTGAGGATGCCAAATATCAAGACTGGCTCCGCCGTCACTATCTTAGCAAGGGTTGGACACTTTACACCATTGCTGATCTTCTAAAGATTATTTGCAGACTTGCTGCCACTTGTTCAAGTATGGATGCGAAAGAAAAAACCCCGGACCTCATCGAGCAGTTTTACAAAAACCGAGAGAACAAGGAAACCACCTACAACTCTGAGATCAATATGCGCAAACAGGCCGAGAAGTATATCAAGGATGGCGAACTCTTCCTTATCCACTGGGTATGTCATTATTCTTTATTTCTCCTCTGAGCTACTTATTAACACACTATAGTTTCCAAAGAAAAACGAAGCCACCATAAAATGGGTCACAAGAGACGAAACGACCTTCGATTTGGATGACATGGATCGTATGGAGCGCTGGCAATATTATACATCGTCGTATGTCCGGGTCGAGCCCACGGAAGGCATCAATCGCAATGCAATCACCAAGGTTCTACTCAATCGCAACTTGGACAAAGATATCGATGTCGAAGGCATGATCGTTCAACCAAAGGCACTCGCTTTTAATGAGGAACTGCCTCTACGAATTTGCGTCAACACTTACAAGATGCTCTACCAGTATCCTGGCTCCGAATACTTCATATATACCGACAACTCTCTCTCTAAGGATCCGAAGACCAAGGTCAGCACAGCTCGCGAGCGTCTACATAAGGTCGAAGCCATCAGAACGCAACGATTCAAGGAGAAATTCGAGATGAACACACCCTGGATGAAGAACTTGGACCACGACGAGGTTTCAAAGATCACGATGGACTTCAAGAAATGGACTGAAGAGGGCATTCTTCCAAATCAATCTCCCAAGCCCGCTGAAGATGCAGAGATGTTGCCATAAATGAACCAGTTTCTCGGATCGATGTTTCATCTTCTGGAGTTTTAGGAGGAGTTCATGGCTGTTTTACGAATCTCTCTCGGACAAAGTACATGATTGCATCGATTTGCCAGCTTCGCTGATCGGTACTGACTGGACTTTTACCGTGGCCAGATGGAGTTTCATGGTTGCATAATGCAGGATTCTATGACCCTTTTCTTTCCTTTTCTTTCCTATGTTTTCGCCGAGAAGTTTTGCATCTTGGCCGGTTTTTACAATACATTGCAACTGCTTGCTTCTGCCTTTTTCATATTACTACTTGTTGTATGAAAAGAAGAGACTAGCTAGCTGGGCTCGGCGTGAGAAGAGGGGTGCGCGTTGCGAATTTCGAGAGGAGCTGTACATTACAAAAATTGCAATAGAATGAACCATATTTTTCTTTTCAATTTCCTGCTTTGATTATACCCTGTGCTTGTGAGATGATATGTGTGAGATTTGGTCTAATTCTTTGGAGTTGACATTCGTAATCGTTGTGACTGAAGAAGGAACTGTCACGTGACGTCTCTGGTATTTGGGGCCAAAAGAACTTGTTGTCTACGCTACAGATCAGCGCGTAAGCTACATAAAACTTAGTGGGTAAGCTATTATTTTTCAAGTCAGCCCCTCACCAGATTTGGGGGCCAAAATGAAAATTCACCAGTAAACTGATAATTATTGAGTAAGCTACATATATATGTGCGCGTAAGCTGTCAAATAATAGTGTGAGAGAACAAAAAAAAAAAGAAAAAGAAAACTAGAAAACTACTATTTTTAGGCCACTACCGACACCCATATCTTCAGCCCTGCACAGCTTGTAGAAACAAAAGTCGAGGAAACTGTCGATCGTTGTCGTGACCGTAGTGTCGAGTTCGAACCGCTGGTTACTAGGAAGGTTGTACAGTAGTATAGCTTCATAGCTGCTTGTGAGCGTCTAGATTTGACTTGACCCGTATTCCTCTAATGATTTTTGGCAGCAATAGACTCAGGGATAGGAGCGAACGCTTGAATAGCAGCTCGGATTGGATATATCTCAGTACTATATATAATAGGAAAAAGTGCTCTGGATGCCTGGAAAAGTAGTACCCTAGGTTCTTCACCAATTTTTCACGAACAGTGTAGGAAGGAACTCAGATACTTAGTAGTACGCTGAGTTGCTCAAGAGTAGAGTAGAGTAGTAAAGTAACTACCTACTCTACTCTACTCTACTCTACTCTACTCTACTCCTTTCCTACTCTGTTCACGAATATTTAAGAAGGTTGACGAATATAAAGACTACAGATAACGAAGATTTAATTATCTGAGCAAAATTCGAAAACAAATGCTAAGTAAAAAAAAGCACTCTTCATTTATTCGTTGGACTTGGCATACGGGGTGATTACCGCATCCCGTATGTACCAAAAGTCGGAAACGACTAAATCGTAAATCGTAAATCGCAAATCGCAAAGTGTTACTTTTTATAAGTATAAATATAATATTTTTTATTTTAAGTTCTTAACTATCTTAACTATTTAGAGGATAGGGAGGGAGGACGAGTATCACGTATATAGTAGTAATATCGCCTCCTTGCTATCGAATCCTTACTTCTTATTACCTAACTCTTATATCCCCTTCTTCCTATTATCTTTAGATAAATAAGAGAGAATAAGAAAGAGGGGAAGGAAAGGGGAAGAGGGAAGAGGGGAAAAGGGAAGAGGGGAAGAGGGAAGAGGGGAAGAGTAGGGGGGATGTTTGCTCTAAACTCCCCTTACCCACGCTAGGAAAAACCTTCCCCTGGAATGTTTGCTTACCTCCTTACCTCCTACTCTCTCCTTTGCTTACTTTACCTACATTCTTCTAGAGTAAGAGAGTAAGAGAGTAAGAGAGTAAGAGAGTAAGAGAGTAAGAGAGTAAGAGAGTAAGAGAGTAAGAGAGTAAGAGAGTAAGAGAGTAAGAGAGTAAGAGAATAGGGTAATATAGTTTAAGATTTACTATGTCTCTTAAATTTTGTAATTTGCGATTTGCGATTTGCGATTTAGTCGATTCCGGCTTTTGGTATATACGGGACGCCCTAGTGATGTCGTCGTGCCCCCAACATCTATCTACATATCTCTGACTCCGTAGCGGTAAAATTTTTCTGTTTTGAACTCATTTCTCTGTAATCCACTAAGAAAGCAATAACTATTCAAGTAGTTGGTCACTTACGAGGGAGATTTTCAAGTCGCTTGCAGGTGAAAGGTAAGAAATTACAGAGCTTCAGCTACACTTCTAGAAGTATATTGCCTACGAGAAAGTCCGATTTTGCATCACCCATATACAAGTCTTATTTTGCCAAAGCTCTTAGAGCTAACATTCTCAAGCGGGACATAGCACAATTAGTCAGTAGAGTATGTAAAATCCCGAGCGACATTGCGCATAAGCAGGTCAAGGGGAAGAAGTAATTGAATATCATTATTGGTTTCAAAACCCTATTCTTCAAACAAACAAACTTCTTCATTCCGCCCTAACCTCTTGCTATTCAAGAAGAAGAAGAAACGCCAATTAATGCCACAAGCGCTTCCCGCTCCCAAACAAACGTCCCAAGAATGCCAAGTTTGAGTCTCAACGCAGCTCAGTAAATATACAAAAGATGAAGGCACTAGAAGTGCTCATCAATCAACCTCTCAACTACGCCAGATAATTCTATCACTTCTCTAAATCCTAGATAATTTTACATTTTGCATGTCCAAGCTCATGTAGGATAAAACCAAACCAACCAAAAATAAACCCCCATAACCATCCAAACAACCCTCCAAAGCGTCGTCCACATCTCCCTCCATATCTTCTGCAACGGCGTAAGCGGTTTACTCGGTGTTCCCGGAGCAGTGAAGGATTTCTTGTCATCGTAGGCCATTTGGTGATCACTGAGGTCCTCCTCATCAACACTAGAAACAGGTGGAGGATAATAGCCCGCGTTGTTTATTAAAGGCGGAGTAGCAAAACGGACTTGAGAGGGTGGGAGACCGTAACCATTTGAAGGGGAAACGGATCGGGTCCTTGCTGTTGCTGTGCGAGGAGCGAGAGTTTTGGATGATGTCGAGGACGTAGAGGAGTTTGAGGTGTTAGGTGTATGTTGTGAGGGTGAGGAGGTGCGGGGTTTAGTCGTTGGGAGGAGGGTTGCATTTTCTGGATAGGAAGGTGGTTGGGTGAAGGGTGTGAGTTTGAGGATTGGTGTTAAAATGGCGCGGATGATGAGGGCGAGTAGGGAGATGACTATAAGGATTCCATATCGCGTAAAAGTTCCTAGTTGGTCGGGTAGGAGACATAAATGAGTCTCTGTGGTGATTGGTGGTGTAGGTGCTGCACCATGACCGGTGGGTGTGTAATGTAGGGGTTTTCCATCTGGTCCAACAGGATTCCACATACTAAGCATAAGAAATCCTGGCTTTCGAACGCCCATAGCCCAAGATATGGCCTTGACGGTAATTTCTCGAGCTTTATTTTTGTTTTCTGGATGGATAATTTCGCAGTAATCGTGGTCATCTCCGGAAAATACTTGTTGTACATTTCCAATGGAGTCGATTACTTTGATGGAGTCGCTTTCGCTGAGAACAGTTTGGTATTGGTAGCCTCTGGAGACGGGAAATGCGTTTCTGTCATCTGGAAACACTGGCGTGGTTTGCCCTGGTGGTGCTTTCGCTGGAGGCCAGCGTTCCCTCAGAGGACCACATGGAGTTCCAGGGTTGCGATAGAGGGGTACGTGAGTAAGGAGGATTGTTGGAAATTCGGGAGTGTTTGGTCCTGGGTCAGAAGTTGGCATCTTGGTAAAATCCACATTCTCCAAATCTTCCACCCCATGATTGTATTGTACAGTCCTTTCTCGACCCGCTTGGTAACTCAATTCGTTCGCAACAGCCTTCCTCTTCGTAACTTTGACGTTCGCCAGAAAGTCATTGACTGGTTGCGTGATTTCCGTTGTATCGTGTTTCGATTCGCTAGCACCCAGCGACACTGAGTCTATCGAAACAAACGTGTGGTTCGCAATAACATCGACCCTATTCCCCTCTCCAAAATATACCTCGAACCGGTTTCGTATCGGGATTTTGATAAGTTCTCCATATCCAAGATCGTGGTTTCCAGGCAAACTCGAAATAATCCTTCTGCCCCGCTGTCCCGGACCAGCCTCCGCCCCAGCCAAATTCCAATATTTGTAGAATATCCTCCCAAACCGATCGTATTCGTGGAGCCAAAAGTCCTCCCCATATCTCTTCCCCCATGTTTCCACAAATGCCTCTTCCCCAGACGGTCTCAGTCCGTTTGCCCACGACTGATCTTTCGTATTTCCCTTTGCGGTTTTCCATTCCCTTCCCCCATCGAACAGATCCCCCAGAAAGAAAATGGTGTCCGGGTGTAGCATTTTCTGCAACGAAATATATGCCCTCTTCATGTAATTATCCGTATGTAACATGGTGAACTTATCCAATGGCCACGGGCGACCAGGATACGAATGCGGATCGATCAGTTGCGGATCTGCGAGTAGTATTAAATGATGGGGCGTCGCATCTTTGGGCTATACATCTCACCGTCAGCCAGCAATTCAACAGACCCTTCCTTTGGGTAGAAATATCCAGGATTCTCCTTACCCATCTCTCCCAATTCTGCCATTTACACTCCTCCACCGCGCTCTGGAATACCCATCTCTCGCCCCACAACAGCATCACCATCCATACACCGACCAGCAAATGTGGTAAATTCAACCAACGCCTCGGATTAAACTGCCACCTCCTCATACTCCTCGGAATCCTCGAATGCTTCGTCGAAACCATATTGTACTCCTTCCTATCCCAGAGCCTTCGTATCTGTACAGAGAGGTCGGTGGGGAGCACTGAGAAGATTCGCGAGAGGACGGAAGGGGGTTCGACGAAGTGGTCGCGTGTCGAGCGCGATGCGCTATAATATGTAGGTGCCATTGTATCTCTGTACGTGTGCCATCCCCAGGTTTGCTTGTTTGCTTGTTTGCCAAGGGAGTAAAGAGGGGAATACCGATGGGAGGGAGATTTGATATTTCAATGTTGCAGGCACCACAGGGGGCTTGTTCCGGGCCGTCGGGTTTGAAGCCTGAACTTGCGGGGAATTGACAACACCAAACGTTTATCCCCAACGGTTCTAAATTCTCACGATATGCCCTAAAGAACGATTTACTTCAAGTATTCCTAGAGTTCTTTGGTTAGACCCCTTCTTGGGCTACAACTAAGAACTTGATTTCCGCAGATGGTCGCGCCTGCCTTGTACTACTCCTTGGATCATCCATGAACACCACTCATCGAAAGAAGCTCCTGATCATGTTATTCTGCATTTACCTTTTTGGAAAGGCGGGCAGTAAAACTTTATAGTCATTTAGCCGAACCAAGCAATAAAACGTACCTGAGCCTCCTTGGAAGAGATGCTTGGTTTTTTTTCTCGGGCACTCTTCTTATCACATTAAATATTCTCAGAGAATTATAAGTATTCTATCGAAATCCCATTAACTATCACAAGATGGATCATCTACGTACTCTAACAACCGCAAGATACCACAGGAGAGAGAGGTTGTGCGTGTTCACGTCCGATGGAAGGCTCACATCAAAATCATCAAAAATCTTCATTCTCATCAACCTGTTCTATCATTTATAACCCCAAGAGCCATTTCACTAAACAAGAAAACCCAACCCAAAGAGAGAAACACGGTGACCATTCCTACAAAGCAAACCGATCTATGACTGCCAACCTAAAATTCCTCCTATCTTCTAACCCCAACTAAAAAATCCAAGTAAAACTCTCCTCAACCTCAAATGCAATCTTCTCCCTAATATCAGCACTACTAGCCCCAATCAAAACCTCAAACGTCCCCTCCTCAGCAATCCATCCTCCTGTCTCAGTATCACTCAAGTCCGTATCCCAATACCCAACCGAATACCTATCCAACTCCAATTTTGCATCTTTCGTCTCACCAGCCTCCAAGAACACCTTATCAAAAGCCCTCAACTCCTTCTCAGGTCTCGGGAGCCTTGACTTAATATCCCTAACATACCCCTGGACAACCTCCGCTCCCTCTCTGCTCCCGGTATTCGTGATAGGGATTGTAACAGTGATACTGTCCCCATTTTCAAGGATTTTACTAGAGATGGATGGCTTTCCGTAAGAGAAGGTGGTATATGAGAGACCGTGTCCAAAGGGGAAGAGAGGTGCGAGACTGAGATATTCGTAGTGCCTGTATCCGATGTACAGACCTTCCCCATAGACGACTTTGCAGTTTTCGCCAGGCCAGTTGTGGTATGTTGGGTTATCTTGGAGGCGTTTTGGGAACGTGGTCTAGAAAAACTCAGTATCATACCTTCCACTGAAAGAGGATAGACGGGGGAAAGAACAGAACTTACAGGCAATTTGCCGCTCGGATTTCTCTTCCCAAAAAGCACATCAGCAAGTGCATTCCCAGCCTCCTGACCTTGATACCACCCCTGCAAAATAGCCGGAACCCTCTCCGCCCAAGGCATCGTAACAGGACTCCCAGACTGATTGACAACAATCGTATTAGGATTAGCTTTCAACACAGCATCAACAAGACGATCCTGACTTCCATCCTTCGGTAAATCCATAGTCTGACGATCATACCCCTCAGACTCCCATTCCTCATCGAGTCCCACGATAACAATTGCAACATCAGCGACTTTCGCAGCTTCAACTGCTTCTTGGAGATAATCGACTTTATCTTCTTCCTTGTATCCGATTCGACAACCGCCGTTGTGGTGTGTTAGTTTTGCTGACTTTTGTCGAGCGATGGGTCGGACTTCGTTGTTGATTTCTGCTACGACTTCTGCTGGAACGCCGGCTTCTAGGTCTATGTCGACCAAGATGTCTTTTGAGCCATCGAACATTGCTTCTCCCTCCTCAGTCCAGTTCCACAGATCCACCAGAACCTTTCCATTCACAAGTAACCTTCCCGGTCCAACACTAGAAAAACTGATAGTGTGTCGTCCGGTAGTTATTGGAGTAATTCTCGTTTTGCAGTGACATGACCAGACACCACCGACTTCTAATGGTACGGAATCCCATAAGAAGAGATCAGTATTCGTCCTGTGCTGGATTACCTTTGGCGTGCCTTCAAATTTGTCGCCAATAAAAAACTCAAGGCTCACTCCTTGCTCGCCTGCAGCGGTGGTGCAGTAATCCGCAGCCAAAGGAAGCCATTTGTATGTTTGACACCCCAAAGAATACGTAACAATTTTGCCAGGAACCGCCTTGATACTAGCCAGAGGGAGAGTGTTGTAGTAGGGATTAAGACTAGCACTTCCACCACCCCCAGCAATGGCTCGGTTGGCATTGGGTCCAATAACGGCGATTTTCGTTTGACATGGTTTTATTGGGAGAACATCACCTTCGTTCTTCAACAGGGTCAGCCCTTCGACTCCTGCATCCCGAATAAGTTTTCTCGTTTCTTCTCGGTCATCTTCTCGTTCGGCTGCTTCGGGTGACATATCACTGCCCTTCGTTCGCTCGACCAAATACAATACGTTTGCAGCGGCCTTTTCCACGGCTTCCTTGCTGAGTGATCCATCTTTCACGGCTGCTAAGGCTTTTTCGCCCCGCCATTTTAAAGACATGGGCATTTCTACATCACATCCAGCCTCGATGGATTCGGCGATCGAGTTCACCCCACCCCAATCAGACATGACCATCCTGCAAAAAGTTAGAATTGGTAACCTCGATAAGAGGAATCACCCACCCTTCAAAACCCCACTCCCCTCGTAAAATATCCTTGAGGGTGTGTGTATGAGAATCTGCGTGAACACCATTGATAAGATTATATGAAGACATTACTGCCCATGGATTTGCATCTCGAACAGCCATCTCAAACGGGCGAAGGTACAATTCTCGTAGAGGACGCTCTTGTACAATCGAGTCGATTTTCATTCTTTCAGTTTCTTGTTCATTGCCCACGAAATCTGTAATAATAAGCGTCGACATCATCAAAGGCAAATCAAAACTCACGTTTGATAGTCGCTGCGATTCCCTTTGCTTGGAGTCCATTGATATACTCGACTGCCAGCTTCCCAGTCAAATATGGATCTTCGGAAAAGGACTCGAAATTTCGACCACCCAATGGTCCCCTATGTAAGCAAACCGTGGGAGCCAAAAGTACATCAGCGGATCTGGCTCTTGTCTCATCCGCAAGATGCTGCCCAACTTGGTAGAGAAGTTTTGAATTGAATGTTGCAGCTAGTGATACACCACATGGAAATAGAGCAGCCTTGTGAGTCAGCATTTCATTTCATGATGTAGCATGGGAGATATATATATACCTTGGTTCCGGCTTTGAATATCGCTCCACGAGCGCCATTGGGACCATCGCTAGTCTTTATACTTGGGATTCCTTTCTCGGGTATCCCTTTCAATCTCCAAAAATCAGCACCAAGCAAAAGCGAGACCTAGTTTGTCAGTATGGCTGTTTTGGTAGTAGATATGCACTTCAACTCACCTGCTCCTCTAAAGATAACGATGTCGCCTTGGTTTGGGAGTTGGCCCGAGGACCTGCACCACTGGTCATATCGCCGTTTGTGGTTTTGGGACTGCTTGGTGGATAAACATCCGAATCTGGTGTGTTAATTATATCTGCGCTTGATCGGCTCTCTAAGTCCTCGGTGTATTTGTCGAATACAAGGTCTTTGACCTGACTAGCTGGTGATTCCGCCATGATTCAAAGTGGATAATGTTTTTTTCCCTCGCGAACTTGACTACCCTTCCGATTCGACCTACAATCGTTATAGGATGTTCTTTCGTAAGGACGAAGGGGAAAATATAGAGAGTAGATGAGGATTCGTGTTGAGGATCCTCTTGAGACTTAGGAGAGGGATCAAATACACCCAAAATGAATGAGGGAGGAAGGAAGCTATATATCAAAAAAGATATATAAGCTAGTAGGGATGGAAGAAGACAGCTACTCTACAACAAAACTCGTGCAGACAAATAAGACGGATAAACAGCCAGAATTTCGCCATAAGTGGTAGTCAGTGGTCTATTGATGACAGACAAGCGTGATCCAACCCCATGTCACCACGACTCGGCGGCTGAATAGGCGGGCAGCTCGAGACTGGTAGCTGGGGTTTGTGACGGATGGAAGAAACAGACGAGCTCAACTGAAATCACACAAGCTCAACGGCTAGACCCTACAAGCCCTACGACAGGCATATAACAAGGTCCAGGATATTGCCCCTCTTCCCGCCCGGCATCTCTGTGTCGGGTGTGGAGGGTTACTAGTGTAGACCAGGAGTGACGGAGTGATGGGTGCGGGTGTGAAGGCGGCGCGGGGGTCGTAACACATATTCTCGAAAAGAAAACAGATACTGTAAGTACGAGATAACAATACAAAACGGTATTGGCGGACCGTTGCCGCGAGCCTCCTCTTGTCTCTGATTCGGGGACTTCGGAATCCGAGCAAAAGGCCAGACGAAGAGGGGAACTCCTGCAGTTGCTCTTCCTGGACATCAATGGCAGACGAGTTCACTGGCGCTTTGAAAGGAGATATCTCGTTTTGCAAGACATGCCTCGCAAAAAGGTCCATCTCATGTCAGGTCTCAATGGATCGGGAAGACGAACGAAATGCACGATGGACCAGCCGGAAAAGGCCCAAAGAGTTTGTGGAGACAATGAATACATATGCAGACATGCGTACAGCACGACGCCGAGAATGGAGACAGAAGGGGGGGTGTTCGAGTGCCTCCTTTCAAAGGGCAGAAAACACCAGGAACCTGAGAGCGGAGCGGCAAACTGAGGCGATCTTCTCCGGAAGCCGGGCCGACCTCGCCAGGTTTCCTTTACGACGGGAGTGTGCGATCGAGTGTTGAAGGAAACCCGTCATCATGGTTGTCGAAGGAGTGAGACGTGAGACTCGAGAGCTAGGTTTAGGTATAGGTACTGCCGTGGGTACTGCACTGCCGTGGGTACTGCACTGCCGATGAAAAGGATACGTACATACAAAGTGATCACGCCGATGTGAGTTGAGAATCGGCCTTGTCTTCAGTCACACCGCAAAGGTGTACCAAGCAAGATACTTCTTAGCTATAGGTACCCTCCAAACTGGGTACACCACTGTCGGGTGTCCAGAAATTGGTAGAATCCAAATAAAAGGATACCTAGACACAGAGAATTTGTCAACCGTAGTCACGATCGAGTCAACCACTTGCAAAAGAAGATCTAATCTAATCCATCTCAACGTCTCCCCACTTTCCTCTTTCTCTCCCTTACGGACGTCAGCCAGAACCAAAACAAAACAAACCTCCACCCGCCAATTCGCAATTTCCATCGAGTGGCTTTCGCCGCAGCTGTGCAGTAGCCGTTCCAGTAATGGCTGAAGCCTCCACACCAATTGAGCCGGTCCAGACCCAAGGCGAATCCACCCAGCACGACGACAATCAACACGATGGATTCCTTGAGAGGGAGTCCCTTCATGAAAACTCTCGCGGGGCGACGGAACTCGCTCGATTCAGACGAAATTATAGTCGAGCTTCCACTCGCTATGCATCAACCTCTACTCTATCAGAAAAACCGCCAACGCTCTTCGCTTCTGTCACCGCTGGGATCAGAAAGTTTTGGCGACGCCAGATCAGTATCACCGTCGATCACCAAACATGTAGGGACCATTTGGGTAAGCATATTACTTCGCTTCTCCTTCTCCTCAACCTCATGCAATTTCAGCTTATCATGGAATCACATGTTCATTCATTAAACACCCCATCATCCAAATTGTTTCCGGAGCCGCGGCCGTTTCTGCCGAATCCTTTTGTCCTGAGCTGCTTCACTTATATCTTCGTTGCGAACACTGTTTCACGAGTTCATTCAAACCCGATATTTGCATAGATGAAGGTCCAACTCTTATCAAAATTCATTTGTGCCGAACGTATGATACTTTCTGCAATGCTCAAAGTTATACCTTTTGCATCTCGAGATTGTACACGAGTGGATGTATATTGAACTTTGCTAACCATCGTCTACAGCGCTCGAGAGGACATTTCTTGGCTACCTGAGATTATCACTCGCTTTGTCGCTGATAGGCATCACTGTTGCTCAATTATTGTAAGTACATTTGTTCTATAGCAATCAACAGCACACCTTCAAGCTTGCTGACTCTCGAACAGCCGCCTTCAACATGCTCCCATGCCAAACAACCATATAGGTTTTTATGTTCTCGGAAAGCCATTATCTTGCATTTGCCAAGGAGCAGCAATCTATTCATTGGCAATTGGATGCTTCAGAACATGGAGAGCTCAGAATGCAATTGTAAGGGGAAAGGCAATTTCGGGAGGGTTTGAGATTGTTGCTTTAGCCTTTGGATTATTAATTGTGAGTTTATGATTGTAAAATTTTCGCAAGAATGGATTACTGACTGTTGTCGAAGCTGCTACTGGTCTTCCTCATCCTTCTGGTCATCGTCGATGTATTGAAGGAAGATCTTGTCCCTTGAGGGTGGTCTCATCGCGATCTCTTTATTTACGGCAACAATGATCCGAAAAAAGCCCTTAATCGTGTTACATTTGGCAAAATTCCCGGCCAAATGGCGGTGCTTCAAACCCTAGTTGGGGAGGCCCTGTTCAAACACGAAGCCGTCATATACCTACTATGACGAGCATATCTTGTTGACATTGCTTCTTCACATATCACACAACGTCCAACTTCGCGAGAAAAAACTGTCCAGTCGCACCAACACCAGGACCAGTTCCGATCTCGCTCTCCCACTTCGAAAGCTTGATGGAAAGTTACCCGAAGTGAGGGGCAGGAAAGGGATGAATCCAATCCCGAGAGCTCCAGACTCCCAAGGATCTCCTGCAGTGTTCAGGTCACGAACCATACGGATCATAATATTCGGCTCAGGCGCCTTGCATAGAGCCAACTTCAAGTCAACTTGTACAACACATGGGCCGGTGTGATGGCCATGTGAGTTGTGCAGGAATTCACATATCTTCATCTAGTACCACGAAAATAAAAGAAATGAGCCCCTCATTTACCCCTCTATTCCAATGGAGTTCGTACGATGGTCTGCTGTGATGCCATGATGCTGATGGAGTGAGGACAGGAATCGGATACTTGCATATCAGCGACCAGTTATTGATTGTGCACTTTCTAGCAGTTGTTCTAGGTTCTTTTACTGGTTTTGTTTCTCATGCCATTTCAGCTTTGCAAACCCCAATTTGCAGCAATCCATTGATCTCAAATTTGAGTGAAATCACGTGAATTGCGTGATGACGTCCACCTGTCTGGGGTTGTCAATCAAAACTACCCCCCCCCCCCACTTAATTGCTAGTGTCATTTCCAGCTCTGTGAAAGTTAGGCTTATAACTTGTATGAGCAACTAAGAGCAAATAAGCAAACGGCAATCTTATCTCTCTTGTAATGTAAATTGCGTCCTCTCAAAATCTGTAAAGTTGATAAGTCCTCTACTCTATCCCTTTGTGAAGAGGCCTCTGCAGATGTCTTTTGTTTGGGTAAGAAGTTAAAGTACATATTTCTCTACTCCTCTCTATTCACTATTAATAAGTAATTTTAAATAAAGTTTTGCTAGCGTAATTTCGTGATTATTCAGATAAGCTTTACCAACCAGCTGTTTCGATGGTAACGCCACAATTCGGAGCACGGCAAGGGACTGTCAACCCGCAGCACGATAAAAGAACTGACGTTTTATATCCTACCAGGCTTGCTATCAATCAACAACAACAACCAACTTCCCTCCTTACCTCTCTTTTCTTGTTGTCCCTTGCAGTCTGTCTTGTTCTTAAGAGGTTTCTTGCGCCTTTGACTTCCAAAGGCATCAAGGCTCAAGTGCAGCGCATCGGCTTTACTATTTGTATGCGCCCCTTCGCGACTTCTCCGCAGAAGTAGTCGTCCGGTCACGGCATCGGAAGGCAAAGATTGGCTTTGCGGGCAGCTACATCGCAGAACGATAACGCCTCCTCTTTTGCGCAACGAATACTCGGGTCTGCCAATAACGACTAGCATCCTTGACAGACATTCATATCCTCTTGGATCCCTTCCAGATTCGAGTCCAACATAACCTTTCCCACAACATCCTTTACGACTAAAACAGGCTTCATCGAACGGCATTCACCATGAAGATATCTAAAGAAGCCCGCATCACGGCCATGGTGGTCCTTGATTCTATTTTCTTCGCGACTGAACTTGGTGTTGGTCTCTGGGTTAGCTCGCTGGCATTGATGGCAGATGCCTTCCACATGGTGAGAAATCCCCATACGACAAGAAGCAACTATGTACTAACCAATGTAGCTGAACGATATCATATCTCTCTTGGTCGGATTATGGGCTGTTAAGGCCGCACAGAAGAGCTCGACCAAGAAGTACTCTTACGGTGTAAGTATCTGCCTTCGCGCGCGATCAAGTCGCATAGCTAACTATTCACTAGTGGTTGAGAGCCGAAATCCTCGGAGCGTTCTTTAATGCTGTATTCCTCATCGCCCTCTGTATGTCCATCTTACTCGAGTCGATTACCCGTTTCATCGACCCTCCAGTTATCACAAATCCACAAATTATATTGATCGTAGGATGCTTGGGTCTTACTTCGAACTTACTTGGATTCTTTATATTGGGAGGCCATGGTCACTCTCACGGACCAGGAGATGGAAGTGATCATAGCCATAGCCATTCTCATGGTGACGATATTAGCGCTGCCGAGGAGGGACATGCGCATAGCCACTCTCGAGACGACCATGATTCCCACGAGGATCACCACCACACGGATAGCCATGTACACGAAGGAGAATCATACGCAGATGCTGTAAAGGCCAAGACCCAAACGATCAAGAAGAGCCACATCAACTTCTCTTCTGCGGATAATGGAACTGGATCGATCCACTCTCGCACCAACAGCCCAAGCAAGCCGTCACCTAGAAAACACAAGCGCAGAACCAGCAGAGGGGGACTCTCTAACGTCGATGATATTAGCTTCTATCCATCGAGCTTCAGACAAGCCATTATTGAAGCCAGTCAACCACAGCCCGAGTCATCCAGTGATGATGGCGAAAACGACGCGGATGAAACTACTGTTGTCAACGAAGACGAGGCACCCACCGAAGATGCACCACTACTTTCACAATCAAATGGCCACTCCCACGGCACGATGGACGCCAATCTGACACATAAAAATCATAACCATAGAAAGCCAAAGAAGGCTAAGGGTGGTCATGGACACAGCCACGATGACTTGGGAATGAATGGCATGATTCTCCATGTTATTGGCGATGCTCTCGGAAATGTTGGTGTGATTGCTTCTGCCCTAATCATCTGGCTTTCAGACTGGTCGGGAAAATACTACGCCGATCCTGCCGTATCTCTCTTCATTACTTTGATTATTCTCAAGTCGGCCATCCCTTTGACACAGGCAACAGCCAAGATCCTTCTACAAGCAACTCCAGATTCCATCGATCAGGAAGCCATTATCGAAGATATTGAGGCTCTTGAGGGCGTTGTCAGCTGTCACCACCCTCATATCTGGCAACTCAGCGATACGCAAATTGTAGCCTCTATGCATGTTCAAATTGCTTTCCCTATGGATGAAGCAGGAGGTGCAAAGTATATGAAACTCGCAAAGGCCATCAAGAAGTGCCTACACGAGTACAATATCCACAGCGCCACTATCCAGCCGGAATTTTGTACGGACGTTGGTCACAATCATCGCGCAACAGGCATGGGCCTTGATGGTATCACCGGACAGCCAAACTGCCCCCATGACGAAGATTGCCTATTAGATTGCGTCGAAAATTGCAAGAGCAAGGGCTGTTGTGCGACTTCAACACCAAGTTCTGTGACGCATAATGATGACCACAGTCATCACAGTCACTAAAAACATTTACCATTTTCCATTTGTCAATTGTTTGTTTCGTCCAAAAAAAATCATCAGGCCCCAAGCAAATGTATATCATTAAAATTTGCACATATGAAGATTGGGCTCTTGCCTTTGATGGGAGAATACGGAGTTGTTGTCTTTTCACTTTTTCTTTTGTCTTTATTTTGCTGGGAGTTGCATTAGATGATACATCTGGGGGGCGTTGCTGGATTGTTGCAATGTCTTAATTTTGGTTGATGGGTTTTTGCTTTACCTTGCTGGTTGTTGGGCTTTAGACAGCATGATATTCGTACATAAACGTTTGTTTTTTGCTTGGGCTTGGCTTTAGATGGATGACTGGAGTTGAATGATGGGTCTTGTAGGTTAGATGGTAGGATGGACGGGGATAATGTTTTTGGAGAGTGGTTTGTTGGGTGGTTGCTTGGAGGTTGGGTGGGTTGCTGAGACGCAGACCGGCGTATTGTATTGTAGACAGGTATTTTGTAGAAATGAATGTCTACTGAGCGAATATCCTGGAATACTATGTAATTTGATGCTTTTGAATGCGATTCTGGTTTTGCGCTCGGCATGGTTTCCAATGGATGGTAAAGATTGCTCTTAAAAAATTGCAAAAAGCGTGCAAGTCGTAGGTGACATGCAATTAGGTCCCCTTTTCCATACCAATATATTTGCAGGCAAACTATTGATAACTTTTCCCACGCTCTTGCTCTAGCTCTTGCCCTGGCATGGTGCTATCAGATGCGTCGAAGCGGTAAAATGCTGAAATAAGGCCTAGGCATCGATTTGGCTACGTTTTGTTTCATTTTCCATGAAGAGGAACAGGCCGACCTTTTCCAAGACTCAAAGATCGTGGAATGGCCTTGTACACTGACTGAGTGACTGGACTAGCTTGACTTTTTGGACATAACCCTCCTTTCTAGAACTTTTGTGTAACCTAAATGCTAAATGCTTCGCTATGCTTCATAAACTCTCGCTTTCCTCCGTCTCAATAGCTCCGCTAGTGGTATGTCATCTTCATCCTCTGCATCCTCGTCAACGCCGAAATCCCGTAACCTCTCCCCTTCGGAATTAGTCCACCCTTCTTTCCCATCCGCACCTTTTGTGTATTTATCCTCGTCATCATCCTCTTCTTCTTCTTCTTCTTCATCCTCGTCTGCAAACATATTCGACGAACTCCGATATTCTGCTCCCTCGAATTTGTACATCCCTCGTCTTTTAACAAAGTCCTCCTCCTGTCTCCTCCTAAAAGCCGCCAGATCATCCTCCCTACTATCTTCCTCCAAAAATCCCCTCCCTTCTCCCCCCGGAATGGGGCCACTGTATTTCTCCCGCCTTCGAGGCATCTTATCCGGATCCAAAGGGGGCCACATCGTGCCCTCATCTTCGAATCCATTTTCTTCCCAGTCTTTCGCACTCTCAATTTTTGGCGCGGATCCAAAAGGCAGGAACCACATAATAGGATTCGCAGAGCCCATTCCTTGCACGAGATTCCTCCAAACCCCGACATCGTAGGGGAATTCTTGGTGCACAATACGGATATTCACACCACTAGGAGCATGTACCCAGCCCCCGTTTTTCTTCGCGCGAGATACGAGGGCCGAATGGCGGTCTACTTCCCACCCTTCGATTTGCGTTGTGTTTGTGGCTAGACTGTGGGCGGCGTGGATGAAGAGGAGGAGGAGCGCGAATAACACCAAGCTATTAAGTGTGATGAGGACGAGGAGGTGGGAAAGTGCCCATATCGAGGGACCCAGATATGAAGGGAGGGATCGTTGGGACCAGATGTGTGAGGCGCGGGTGTGGAGGTGGTATTCGAGGAGGGACATGGAGATGAGGCAGTAGAAGACGAAGCGGAGGAAGTGCGGGAATGTGGTGTGGGATACGCAGTTTGAGGTCCAGGGGCAGTGGTGGTCCATTTTTGGAATACATCTAGAGATAAGTGGTTAAGGAGGGGTCTTGGGGGAATGGGGAGGAAGGGGGAAGGGGGAAATGTACCTGGCGCATTTTCTGCAGTGGTGGGCGCGTGGTGGTTTGACGGTTTTGCATTTCTTGCACCATCTCATGCCTTTTGGTATCACTACCTCCTCCTCTTCCTCCTCTTCCTCAGAAGAATCTGTCTCGCTCCCCATTTTCTTGTCTGTCTTAATATTCTCCTTCTCAACCTCCCTCGGTTTCCCTAAGACAACTCGGTTCACCCATCCTCTCGGTCCGGGATCAACAGTACAAGCTCGATCGTATGTCCACCATATACATAGCACAAAGCCATTAAACCATAATGTCTCCTCCCATTCCAATGGGCCGGGTTCGAGGTAATGGAAGAGGACTCTAAGAGCACGGGACAGTTAGAATGAGCTTGTGGGAACAGAGTTGTAAGCTAGCTTACTGCGAGGTGTATGAGAGGAAGAAGATTAGGGTACAGACTGCTGGGATGGCTAGGTCTTCGAGGGAAGAGGGGATTCGAAGAAGTGCCATGCTAGGTGTTCCTCCGACTCGAGGGTGTGTGAGGTGTATGGAGCTTGTGTATGGTATTGCGGGTAGATTTCGTAACGAGTTATCTACTTAGTCCCAGGCGTAACAGTCCATAACGGGGCCTCCTAAATAAACCCTGCTTTCCAGGTTGCTGGGTCCTAGTAACCGCAGAAGAAGGTTCAGCCCCAGCCTTACGGGTACAGCCTTGCTTCTAAGGTTCTCTCCGAGTACGAATCTGTATCCGTTTTCAAGATCATGGCTCTTCTTTTTCGAACATTATAGTTCAAGTTAAGCGATTGTCTCGCGTAAATACTCTAGTTGTCTGGATAGTTTCAGAGAATCATTTCAGTTATTATGAACAGTCTCGCGGGGGACCAAAAAAGTGACAGCACAATTTAGGACCATGCCAAAATCGCAACGCGATAACTTAACAAACAGTGCTCGTAAAAATATAAACTAAATATGATTAGATGCGCGAGATGCTAGTTAATACTTTTATAAACGTTAACAGTTTTTATCTCATATGCGTTGTGTTATGTGCGTTAGTCTTTCTTGAAGCATAATGGTGCCATCTCCACCGCGAGACAGTCTCCTGGTAAACAAAATAAGTAGCGTCTATGAGAAGTGCCAACGCCTACAACTCGACGCAGACAAGATAAAAACTTTCAAGACGCAGGAAAAGGGATAATTTTGTTATATTTTTGGGATTATTTGTTACTGATTTATTACGTAGCGTTTTTTGTCTGCCGCGAGCAAAATACCTACTCCGTTTTCGGCTCCGGGCTTTTTACACCATGAGTCGGGTTTAGGGGATTTATGAGCCGGAGGAATCGTTGTCCGACTCGGAGGCAGCTCCTTTGTGCCTAGCGTCTCCCATTACTCATGTCCTCTTCGTTCTCACGAGCGAATGCGAAACGACTCACCGCAAACATTGGCCCTCGGCGTAACCATAAACCGACAAGGAGACATTTCTTTTACAATTTCATAGTCTCGAGGATGAGAGTGGTCAAATCTGGTCTGGCACCCGCGGAATCCGACGACCCTCATCTCTCGTCTTCTTCAGCCTTAGTAGGCCCAAGCAGACGGAGTGGCCGTTAATAATCCCACGATGGGGACCGGCACAACTTTCTAGTTCTCTTAGTCTGTAGATGATGTCGAATTCCTTTTCCGTTCTTGCTATGACGACTTCTTTTCGTGCGTAGCCTGGTTGATGCTCTGTATATAGTGTTGACGTTGCACACACACTATTTGCTTTCTTTAATTTCTACATTCATCATCTTAGATTCAATACACTTCTCAAACTGTCTGTCTGTTGTACATTTCATGTTTTGCGGCAAGCGATCTTCACCCCTCTAGAAGGCAAACGGTATAATAGTGCATACTTGACCAAAACCATTCTTGGATGGGATATTCATGGCCAAAGAAATGGCATCAAAACCCTCGAAATCAGTCGATGCCTCGACTACTTCCTCCTCAATCGCGAGTGGCTTCGTTGCCAACCTGGAGCAACAGATAAATACCAAAGAAGACAACCCTCTTCCACCCCTCGAAGATCCTGATTCAGGCGAATTCAAACCCTCTCGAAATTTCATGTTGGCGTTCCTTTCGTTATGTATCATTACACTCGTAGCAGCTCTCGATGCCACATCGTTGAGTATTGCTCTGCCAATGATCGCGGAGAAATTGCACGGTACTGCGATTGAGGCCTTCTGGTCAGGAACAAGTTTCTTGTTAACCAGTGCGGTTTTCCAGCCTGTTATTGCTGGATTATCTCATGTCTTTGGTAGAAAGGAGGTTCGTTGCAGTCTATTGGTATCATGGTTGGAGTTTTGATGCTAATTTGTGCAGATTCTTCTTCTCTCTTCATTGTTCTTTGCTGTTGGATCTATCGTAGCTGCTGTGTCTAAGGATTTCACTTACATGTATGTCCATCAGCTTATAGATCACTATGTTCAATACACTAACATGCCAACAGGCTTGTTGGTCGCTCGATTCAAGGTATTGGTGGTGGTGGAATTTTGACCCTCGGTGAAATTCTCGTTACAGATCTCGTCCCCTTGAAAGTTCGAGGAGGTAAGCAATACACTTCGGTTTTAAAACTTCATCGCTAACATTCACCAGTCTGGTTTGGATACTTGGGTGCTGTATGGGCATTGGGCTCAGTAACAGGTCCATTAATGGGCGGCGCATTCGCTCAAAATGTCAGTTGGCGTTGGATATTTTGGATCAACCTTCCAATAATCGGTGTCGGGGCCGGTGCCATCATATTCTTCATGAAGCTCGACAAACTTCCTGGTAGCGTCGCAACCAAGATCAAGCATTTCGACTGGATTGGAAGTATCATCTTCATCGGTAGCACTGTTTCTTTCTTGATTCCCGTTACATGGGGTAAATTTCCATTTCTATCAAATGTGTTTTTGAAATTGTTCTAACTCGATTTACAGGCGGAGTAATGTACGCATGGGACTCTTGGCGTGTGCTTTTCCCTCTCCTTTTTGGTCTCGCTTGTATGGTAGTATTCGGATTATATGAACGTCGCCTATCAAAGAAAGCATTCGATGCCGACGGCAATGCTCGCGAGGGCAACTTCATCGAGCCCATCATTCGAGGCATAATTTTCAACAACCGATCGATGCTCATCACATATACTGGTACCATTCTCCATGGAATCATCCTCTGGTCCCTCCTGTACTTCCTCCCCCTCTACTATGAAGCTGTCAAAGGATACACCCCAATTATTTCCGGTGTAGCCGTGCTCCCCGAAAGTGGTTTTGTCGCTCCTATGGCTGTTGTCGTCGGTATCGTATGTGCCATCACAGGTCGTTATCGATGGGCCATCTGGGTCGGCTGGCTCCTCACAACTCTTGGATCGGGACTTCTCCTCCTCCTCAAACCAACTTCCTCCATCCCGGCATGGCTCTTCCTAAACATTATCGTCAGTATCGGAACAGGAATGCTCTTCCCAGCCATGGGTCTCGGTGTTCAAGCCGCAGGTCGTCCCCGAGACGCAGGCCACGCCGCAGCATTCTACTCCTTCTCCCGCGTCTTTGGACAATCCATCGGTGTCGCCGTCTCCGGCGTCGCATTCCAGAACCAGATTAAATCTAAGCTCCTCTCATATCCTGCTCTTGCTCCTTTGGCTTCGCAATACAGTAAGGATGCTGCTGCGCTGGTCACTGTTATCAAGCAGATGCCACATGGTCAGATGAGGACGGACCTTATTCAGGCTTATTCTGATGCTTTGGGGAGTATTTGGATTTTGATGACTGCGCTTGCGGCTGTGGGGCTTGTTAGTAGTTTGTTTACGAAGGGGTATAGTTTGAATCAGGAGTTGGATACTAAGCAGGCTTTTAATGGGGATAATGCTAAGGTTATTGACCCGGAGAGTGGGGAGAGTGGTAGTAGTGTGGTTGTTGGTAGTGAGGATAATATAGAGAAGTAGGACATGGGCTTTTTTGGGAGTTTGTATAAAATATTGTGTGTGGAGTGGTTGTACTTTGGTTTTTTTGGGGGAACTGGAATTATCAATGGGACTTGGTCTATCGCATTGGTGTTGGTGTTAGGGACGGAGTTGCTGGGTGTTTAGGTACCTGGTATCTGGTGTCTGGGTTCTGGGTGTACTCAACTCTTGTGGATAGAATAGAGGGGTTTATATATAGATAGATATAATTAAGTTATAATTGCAGCCTCATTCCTCAATCACTAGTTTTTTAAATTGAGAAAAAAAAGGAAGGTTGCGTACTTCAATGAGCTATCTACCAACATTTAGGATACACTCTATTTATAAATTAACTGCCAATAGAACATGTAAATTCCAATAAATATTTTTTTAGGTAGATATATGAGCATTTTCTCTCGTCGAAGCTTTTCCGAGATTACCTACAAATGAAAATCTTTGGGGTATCTGTTTGCTATTTCTAGCCTCAGGTAACCCGTGAATAGAATTGGAGTTAAAAAACACTAAATTATCTCACGATATATTGTATATTTTTCACAATGCATCGACCATACAAACAAGAGTTCGCATTGAAAACAACTCATAATCATAATTTCAATGATCCTCGTTGCTTTTATTCCGGCCAGCAGAAACCTTCATCCCCTCCCCTCCCCTCCTCTGTCCTCACTCTCTACAAAAACTTACTAGCCAACCCCATCAACCCTCCACTACCACCCCCTGATTTTCCACCACTCTGCATGTACATCTTCAACGCCATTTCACCCGCCTGTTGTACCGCACTCTCCTTATTCTCTCCACTTGCTACCTTTCCAGCTGCGGCCTGGTTATCGAACAGTTTGCTAGCTTGTGCCATTGCCATTCCGACGAAGGCATTTTGTGAGTTCGATTGTTGGCCGGATGAGGAACCGCCTGTGAACATTTTCAAAGCTTGCATGGCGGCTGCGGAACCCATGGAGGCGGAGGATGCGGATTGGGGTTCGGCGGAGTTGCCGAAGAATTGTTGGTGGGATTTCACTGCGTCTGTTGGGAAGGGATTGGTATTAGTTTACGGACTTTTAGCGTGGTTGAAGGAAGAGAAATGAGAAGGGAACACACGTTGTTCATCAATAGGTTGTTGACCAACGGATTGTTTGTTTCCAGCTAGGGAACTGATGATACTGGAAAACATATCTGCACTGCCATGGCTTCCGGCGTTTCTCTCTGCGTGGCGAGTTGCGGATTGCATGTTCTCGTCGTCGGAATCGTAGTCATCGTTTCTTCGACCACCCCCGTTGTTGGACTCCATACTGGCTCCGGAGTAGTAATCTTGTCCTGACATTTTGGTTTGTTGATTTGATGGTTGAGGTTGGGAGCTTTGAGAGAGCTGAAACGATGTGGTGAGGTGGTTAGCGGGGTTAGCTTGTTGGCGGGGTAGATAGCTTGAGGTCTCTGCACTCTTCACGTACCTTTTAGTTTTCGATGAGTGATTGCGAGGTGTGAATATGGTTCATGGATGAGTTTAGGAGAAGTGAATGGAATTCTAAATGAGAATGAACTTGCTTCTTCTACTCAAGGTGAGGTGTCGCAGCTCGACGTCAAGGCCCACGTAATAGCGGGGCATTGTCACAGGAGGTACCCTGGTTCAGCTGAGGGGTAGGCTGGCAGGTATGCAATACAAAGATGCATGTTTATAAGAGGAGACTTATTGTTTTATTGCTTGTTTATATTACAACTTGTAGTCTGGGTTTCTAAGTTGCCGGATAAGAGATGGTGAACTCTATAGGTTCATCTGGTTACATTTGGAGTTATCAAGAATGAGGTAATACTTTTGTTGGGAGCTGGATGAACTGTATTCTTCTCAATGACTAACTATTTTATCAGTCGTTCTCTTGGGAGTAAACAAACGGAGCTTTCCGAGATCTTCCTCTCTTCTCCCATCTTGTTGAACTTCGCCTCTGGGGGGTATCTGAAGATTGGCGAGACTAACCCCTCAATCCCTCTAAACAGACGAAATGACAAGTCCACAAATCGAAGAGCTGCAATAACACGATCGACAAAGATATGTTACACAGTATCACTTCTCTAGCCAAGTAGAGTCGGTAGAATTCGAGAGTGATTGTTATTAAGAGAATCAACTCTCAGTTAATTGGAATTCTGGACAAAGATGTTTTCAAGTCCAAATATGTCAGGTTTGTTTTGGACTCTTATTGGTCGGTCTAAGTGGCTTTTCCACGGCTGTGGTGCTCCTCTTAGTCTTTGACGAGTCGCCGAAGAGACAAAGAGACACGAGAGAGATGATCCAAATGCAAAACAACATTAGTAACAATGCATATAACAAATTCATTGTACTTATATAATTTGGGAGAGAATTCCGACCGTCAACCCCATACATCAACCTAGAGTTAACAAAGCATTCAAAATGTTTCCCCTTCGCAAAAGAAATAACCCATACCCCATCCCCCATTCTTGGGTCCGTCTAGCCCACCCCATCTCCAGAAACTTAAGTAAGGAAAGTGTAGACAGCTGGTCTAAAAAGCAGCGTGCAAAAGTACTCAAGCTCGACGCTATTTTGTTTGATGAGAAACTTATGCGTCGTCCTCTTACCCTAGAGGAAATCGCGGAGCCCGATTGCAAGGAGTTAGCTACTTTCTTTGATGGTTTGAGAGGATTTTCTAACGTGGAGGTTGCAGGTTGGCACTCTAGGAGTAGGATGGCGCTTCATATTTTGCTTTGGAGGCTGGAGAAGGAAGGTTTCGGTAAGTTTCCCTGTAGGTGTAGTGGATGTCTTGAGGGTGGGTTGTGTTTGGTTCGGGAGTAAGGACCGGGAGGAGAGAAGAGATCGCTTACTTATCGAATTGTTCAGGGGTTTTTCCCTGTGTTTATGAGGAAATCTCTGGTCCATGAAATACCCGAGCTTTGGAGGCAGCGTAGGAAATCATTTGATGACTTCCTTTGCTTTTGAAGCATAGAGTACTCAAATCAGAGTATTTTAGGCTACTGCTGAAAATCAACTCAAATCATTTAATAATCAATTGGTTTAAATCGTGTACTTGATTATCTCGTTACCACGCTGTTTGGATGTCATGGAATATCTAAAACTAGAGATTCCCCAAGCCTAGAGCTTCACTCGGCCACGAATCTTTTGCTGATTCAATCTCTATGTATATATTTACATACCTTTCATTCCCTCTTTTTTCTTATGAATGCTTAAAACTTGCGGGATTACTGTAAGCGATGAGAATGCTAAATAAATAAATTGTCGTAGCTGAACGCTCTTTTGTTTCGTCAGTTGTGTAAGTTGCTGTAAAGTCACGCTTTGAGTACCTCTGATGTACAGCTTGGGACGAAGTTCCGTCTTATAAGTTCTGGTACTTTCGCTTGGTTGCTTGGCAGCTTTGGGCAGAAGCTTCTGCTTTAGAAAAAAATGGCCTTAGTGCTGGCTTTGGCACAGGACAGCACAGATGACGCTAACGAACCCACGACTAGTAAAAAGGGAATTAGAAATGGGAGTGGTATTTCCTGCCCAGGGCTGTTTCATTCACTGAAGCTGCTACTCCACAATGACAGCTGATAAGATTTTGATAGCAATAAAGCAAATGATAGCGAAACCGCTCTCGAATAATCATGAACGTTCGGATCTTGAAATCGAGACTTCAGACTTTCAGACTAATGACTTCATGCTCTCTCATACTACCAGTCAATATTGAGTGGTATCCCTGCCAAGTCTGAGATATATCCAGTGATTCAGACTAGGCCAGCCCGAAAACGGTTTTTCTTTTCTTTGGCCAAAGGGGTTAAGTAACGAAGATGTCCTCCTCATGCTCCTGTTTTAGTACTTCTTCGCTGACTTTCAGTATCCGAGAGTGAAACTTGAACACTCACACTGATGGCGAGTTGCAGACGGCTTCAACTTCATTGATATTCATGCGAAAAGAGGAAAAGCACGCCCAAGATGACGTTTTATGGTTTATTTTATTCTAACATCACAGTAAGTTTTCTGGATTCACAGCAACTCTCGGGATTCTTCCAATTCCGCCCCTTTGAAACTGCATCTAAAATCGAGATAGTTAGGTGACGAGGTTCAGACTTGATCAAAGTGGCAATGAACGGACTCTATTGACTTTGTAAACGATGTTTAGTCCACCTCGGATCTTGGAGTTCTCGAAGCCCTAGACTCAGTGATTGCTCCGTGGATTCGTATTATTTAATAATGGGCTCACTCCCAGGAACCATAGGGCGCTGACGCGGTTTCAAACACAACAGGAATTACCTGCGCCCCGTGTCATCTGTAGATATTCACACAATATAAATAGTTGTGACCCTCAGGTACGGACGGTACTCTTCTACCAAAAGTCTTGAAGTATAGGTGTACCTGGTGAGAGGGGAACATTCAACAGCGATTAAAGATTGGACAGTAGAAATTAATCCGAGATATAAACCTTCGAATTCCTCTCACGGCGCTCCTTTTTCAGATGCTTTGTTGAATTCACCTCCTAACAACAAGCGATACATCGCGACAAACTAGCCCGGTGTTTTCTTTGGAACTTCCTTCCAGCCTCTACCACTCCGACTAGGGTGCTGTTGTCTGGTAGTTTGCATAATTCCTTTGGAAACAATGAGACTGGCCATTTTATTTATACTCCAGAGTTCTCAAGCAAAAAAGTGAAGCTGAGACATGTCTGTTCATGTCAACTAATACCGAGGATCCCACCATAGAGATAATGTATTGATTGACATAAAAAATCGCTATTACTGATACTTGGCTGGTAAAAGGGAACCGTAACTGAGTTCATCGGATCATACGGTTTTCATGACATCGCGGCACTACCTGGTCCAGATTCGTTTTATGAAAGAGACTGGTAGTATTATGAGATACTATGAACCTGAAAAAGGTACATGGTGTTTTCTAGATCCTTATTCACTACCCTTTGGTTAGCAAAGCACTTTCTAATCTTGGCATGGCGAAAGCTAATATTCGACAACAAGCAGTTGTTTGACAGTAGAAAGAAACAAACGTTCGAATACTTTAGGTTTCCAGAATTCACCACCTAATAACCCGAGTCCTTCCCAGAAATTAGGTCTCTGTTTGCTCGGAGCTTGCCTCAAACCTTAACATCACTCCAGCCATAAAAAGCTCAAGGCCAAGCTGCGTTTTTCTGGAGAAGAGAGAGGTAGGAGGTCATGCGAATTTCTATACCTAAAGTGTTCCTAGTAAGTAGTAGACGAAGAGATGATTATGAGCCGCTAGCCTCCGTTCTGAGTAACTGCTCCTCCCAAAATCTATCGTCAGCATAATGTCGCAGTCGATTTGGCGTATTAAATAGGCTTCGCCCTTCCCTCTCTTCGTTAACGGTACCAATCTTAGACAACTAGAAATGGTAGGGGTTTCCTGAACTTTCGAGTCTTTGTTGTTGTTGTTGCTTGCTTTCTCCTAGTGCCCTCTGTATTTTTCCCGTTGTAGAGTGTTGGAGTGGAGTTATACTTAATGGGCTGGAGTATACTGAGCGAGAGAGTGAAGCCTGTATGCTCAAAGACAAAACAAGAGATTTGAGTAACATTTGCATGACCATTTACCTCATCCAATTTTGAAGTTGTGGAAGGGGGTTCTAACTTCAATACCCGGAAAAGGCCAGATTTTGGGGTAAGGTAGTGGGGAAAACTTTGGAATATTTTGCAACTCCAAATTCATGCTTCCAGAAGTTGGGAGTAGAAGATATCTCAAGAGATAATCAACAAGAGAACAATCCCCCCTTTCACCCATCCCTGTCCAAAATCCGGGTCCATCTCGGCCCCTCCCCAAAAGTCACGCCACTTCCAAACAATCCTTCACAACAAAACTTCACCCCTCTATTTCCAAAAGTTACCCCTCCATCACTTCCTATAACACCTCTCACGATTTCAAAATGCCTCCAAAGAAAGCCGCCACCGTGGACGTTAAGTCCAATGTCGTTGCTTTCGGTCGTGTCCGCAAGAATCTCAAGATGGGATGTGTGGGATTACCGAACGTCGGAAAGAGTTCCTTGTTCAATTTGTTGACTGAACAGAGTGCTCCAGCGGAAAATTTCCCATTTTGTACTATTGACCCCAACGAGGCGAGATGTGCTGTTCCGGATGAGAGATATGTGAGTTTTTAATTTTATTTTTGGAAGTGTGATCAGGTCGTTTTGGTTGGATGGCGATTACGTTTCAACTTTCGATTGAGACCCGGGTTGAGAAAATCTTATATGGGGAGAGAATCAATTGGAGTGGCTAGTCGAAATAAAAATTTCTTTATTTGAAAACACCTTTCACTAACACCCATTCAGGACTTTCTCTGCGATCTTTGGAAGCCACCCTCCATGTACCCAGCTTATCTCCAAGTAACCGATATTGCTGGTCTCATAAAAGGAGCCTCTCAAGGAGAAGGTCTCGGAAATGCTTTCCTCTCTCACATTCAAGCGGTGGATGGAATGTTCCACGTTGTCCGAGCATTCGATAACGATGAGGTTCTTCACGTGGACGATTCTATTGATCCTGTCCGAGATTTAGGCAAGTGATCTATTCTGGAGAATTGTGGTTGCTTGAGAGACAGAAGTTAATTCTAGTAGAAACTATTCAAAGTGAGCTTTGTAAGAAGGATTTAGATATTCTTCAAAAACAAATCGTCGCAGAAGAAGCTACCGTGCGCAAAGCTGGGGGTAAATTCAAGATGAACCCTCTGTTCCCAAGTACCACAGCCAAGATTCAAGCAGTGAGTTCGCCTAGAAACTAGTAAATGAAATGGCTAACTTAATCTTCTATAGCTCTTAGAGAAGAACACCCCAGTCCGAGACGGAACCTGGACCTCTGGAGAAATCGAACTCATCAATGAACGAGCAAGTTACAAACTCTTGTTTTAATCTCTCAATCCTCACTAACATAACCAAAGATCCAACTTATCACCACAAAACCGGTAATCTATCTCGTCAATCTAACAATGAAAGATTATCTCCGGCAAAAATCCAAATACCTCCCCGTGATCGCTAAATGGGTCACGGAACATGGCGGTGTCCCAAGAGATATAATCCCCTTCAGCGTAGAATTCGAAGAGAAGGTTTACGCACTCAAGAAAGAGGGAGGCCAAGCAGCCGTCGATGCTTTCTTGAAGGAGAAGGAAGTCAAGGTCAAGAGTAAATTGGATAAAATCATCACTGAAGGTTTCACAAAATTGGGATTACAGTACTATTTCACTGGTGGGTTTCCTTCTCGAGAAGTTAGGACAAGTACTTATGATATCAATAGCTGGAGAGAAAGAAATCAGATGTTGGACGATTCCTCGAGGAGCTTTAGCCCCACAAGCTGGCATGTTTCCCCCAACTTAAAAATGCTGAGAAGCTAACCAATTGTTTCATGTAGCTGGAGCAATCCACGGTGATTTTGAACGAGGTTTCATCAAGGCTGAGGTCGTAGCTTACCAGGATTTCCACGATCTCTGCGAGGGAGCCAAATCAATGGCACCTATCAAAGCAGCAGGAAAGTATCGACAGGAAGGAAAGACTTATGTGGTTCAAGATGGTGATATTATTCATTTCCAGTTCAGTAAGTTTCCCACGTCGACGCTTTGCACGTACTATTCTAGTACTGATGAGACTCTCAAGATGTTGCACCAAAGAAGTAAATATATAGAAGGTACGAAGTCCAAGAGCAAACCTGAAAGATTATTTTATTTTCTAGAAGTAGAGATAGAAAGAATAAGAAAAGCTCAAGAAGATGTTGAGGGGAACAGTTATCGTTGCATGTGACAAGAAAAATAACCTTTGCAAGTGTTTTATTCAAACCGAGATTGAAAGTGGAGACAGCCATTTTGAACCAACCATCGCCCAAGGAATAGTGAAGCCGCCCAGGAGCTAATAATGTTGGTTGTCCTAGGTAACATGGACAGAGGTTACTCACTTGCAAGAGGTTTTCGGAGGAATGCTGCTCTATCTTTATGCACAATAATAGTGCGATTTGGGCAATTTGAGAAGATGAACTAATAGTGAAAAGGGAGAAAGGTTCTGCGGAAATATGGGCAACAAAAACCAAAACGAGTAAAAAGAATTAGACGATGGCATTTGACAGCAAGGAATAGATAAGCATCTAGATAGGCTGAAACACCGAGTGTATTTAGGATAGATAAAGATTTAATAGGTAACAGACGGGTATAAATTTCTTTCCTTTCACTATGTCTTATTAGGCGAGGCTGAACCTAGCGAGCGTAGAGGATTTCCATTTTCGTAATTACTTTATATTTTACTCTACATGTTTGCTTAAGTACTAAGTTTCTTAAATATAAGATATTAGAAACTAGCTATTATAATAATATTTATCTTTGTAATAAAAATATCTAGAAGTTACTTTAGAGATAAGCTTCTTTAGCTTTATAAAAGCTTTAATTAAATTGTTAACTAGCTAAATTAATAAGAAACTCTAAAGAATCTTTAGAAATTGTTAATTTTACTAATAAAAAAGCTTTAAAATCTCAATATCTAGTATTCTTATAAACTTAAAGACTAAAAGTTTTAGCGATAATATTATTAAACTTTAATATAAGTTTTATTAAGGTAATTGATATCTATCTTGCGAAGAAAGCTTAAGAAAGAATAGAAAGACGATTAAAGTTAGAATTTACTACTTTATTAGTAAAAGACAATTCTTATAATGTTATAAGCTTATTTATAAAACTATTTAAAAACTACTTAGATTATATAGTTCTTTAGCTCTATTAAATCTCTATGAATTAGACTATTTCTACCTCTTATATTCTAATGCTTTAGCGATATCACTTAGTTTATAGTTACTTCCCTCTCGCACTTAAGAGAAAGTCTTCTTCAGCAACACCTCATTTCCTCACGCGTATACCAAATTTTGCTATTTAAAGCTCTCACCAACCTAAAAGGGTACCTGCCCAGCGTGAAGCTATTAATTCTATAATGATAAAAGTTTCGACAACAAAATACCTAGGTAACATTTGATAGTAACAGCTTTTGCAAGTCCCCAACAATCAGATTACACAGTCTTTCCAGCTCGACCCATCCCTTCCTCTTTCTACACATCTCTTCATCAACACCTTCCAACACAACCGGGCGAACCTTTGAGGAATGTTTGGAAAACTGGTAGGTCCCATTTTACATGAGGGCCTGTCATGCCCAACCTCGCTTTCTTTCCAAAGTCGGATGGTGCCCTCGTAGACCCGCTATATTTGCCCTTCTCCGATTCCTTCAGTCATAGAATGAAGTGAATAAATATCTGACTTCAATAAAATCCGCTCGTGTTCGATTTAACGGAGCGGCAGCAGTAAAAATCCCCAACCGTCAACGAAACCTCTATATCTTACTTTCAACAAAGGAAAAATAGAGAGATAAATTCCATAATAATTTCAATAGCGCTTAACTCTATCTGGTTAAGTATCCCGAGCTTTACTCTAAGCCCCCTTCCTTAAATATTCCAGAACAATTACATTCATTCTCCGACAATGTTTAGAAGAATCCACTCTTCATTTTCAAATTATCCTAAACATCCACGGAGAATGAGGATAAGTTATCTACTAGAACTTTACACCCATCACTTACAAAATCTGGTGTACCAAAATAAAAGCCCCACTCTCTTACTTGTTCTCGTTGCGAGAAAAGAACCATGGATTGCGTTCATGCAACTGGCAGTGAGCGTCATTCTCTAATTGACTAGGGCAGGGTCACGGGTGTTCGAGACTCCTCTCTCCCCTCATCTCATCGTCTTCCAACTGTTTCCGCGTCTACTAGAATCTCGATGGTAGCTTAGTTTTTGAAAGTCAAAGTACAAGGGTACCTTGGTACTGCGCAAAATCAGATGTACCCCGTTTCTTAAAGTGAATGTAACCTAGAATCAGCCAACAAATGTGATACCCATAACCTCTCACTTTCAAGAATCTTCAGGCATAGGTGTCTTCCGCTCGGGAACAGAACAAGATTCCTAGTAAACTTACTGTTTCCCAAATTCTTGTTTCCAATTAAATTAATAGTTTACATACCCACTGCTCTCCCTCCAATTACATTCCTCCCAGAAACCAAATGACTCGTTCCAACTCTCAAGATACAGGTGAATTCCTCTAAGCGACATATCGGTCTGAAAACCCACGTTACAGCATCGCAACCCTCCCTTCCAATAATCTCAAAACTTCCAAAATTCATTAGCCATCGCTAGAATTCTATTTTCCATGTTGTGAGTACGCCTTGTATCTCTCAGTAGATCACGAACCTGAACGCCTATTTAAACAGTGTAGTGGGATGTTCAACTATCGTAGTTTTAGCGCAGTTTTTAGATCCTAAAACTATACACAGTTTTAGGAGTATTAGTAGAACTATCTAACAAAAGAGTAAAACAAACTACGTAAACTATCGTAGTTTTAGAAAACTATTATTAAAATAGGCTATTTCTATATTTAATCTAAATTAACACTTAAAGTACTTATAATTAACTTATCTACTTATCTAGCCTCTATACTATAAAGTACTTTAGCCTAGATAAGAGTAAATAATATATAAGGTTAGTAAGTCTTTTTAGTAGATTTAGAGACTCTTAAGAACCTCTAAGAGAGTGTTCTAGCTTCTTTTAGTAGTATATCTATAGTATTATTATAAAACTAGGTATACTAGAAGACGTTATAAGATAGTTTAG
>LLCB01000359.1:0-54676 GCA_001414345.1 Hymenoscyphus infarciens | reverse complement strand
GTAGATAATACTAATATTAGATACTCTAGCTAGTACTATATAAAAGTATTCTAGATAGTAGAGATATAAGTAAATAAGAGAGAGTCTCTTAAATTAAGAGACTTTTATACTTATTTAGTAGATAATATTAATATTAGAGACTTTAAATAGCTAAAGATATATATATATATATAATATATAAAAGTATTCTAGATAATAGAGATATAAGTAAATAAGAGATTCTACTCTTAGATTAAGAGACTTTTATACTTATTTAAGAGATAATACTACTATTAAATACTTTAGCTAGTAATATATATAATATAAAAGTATTCTATATAATAGAGATATAAGTAAATAAGAGATAGTTACTTAATATAAGCGATTTTTATATTTATTAAGTAGATACTACTAATAATAGATACTCTAGCTAGTAATAAATAGATATATATATATAATATAAAATTATTCTAGCTAGTAGAGTTATAAGTAAATAAGAGATAGTCTCTTAATTTAAGAGACTCTTAAGAGGCTCTTATTAAGCTTATCTATATCTTATATATATACGTATATATCTAATTATAAGTGTTAAGCCTTAGAAGTAAAAGAAGTATAATAGGCTCTTTCTTAGTACTTTTAGAGTATAAATAAAAGAGGCGTAGCTAAGAAGGTATAGCTAAGGAGGCTACGTAAGTCGGTTAACAGTTTAAACCTAGGCGTCTTATAAAAGTAGACTATTAACTACTTACTCTAAGAGCTCTTCTTATATATTATATAGTAAAAATACTATAGGTGCTTATACTAATAGGAAGAGAGCTTCTAACCTACTAGTTAATAGTTCTAGGCGTAGTATAGATAGAATATTAGAAGTAAGATATTTAAGATATATAGTAGAGTAGGAGTAATACTTTAAAAGTTAAGTATAACGTAGTACTATCTTTTACTTTATACTTTATAGATAAAGTAATTAGTATTTAAATAATTAATATATCTATTTATCTTTTAAAATAAAGCTCTTTTAGAGGAGTGGTATTAATAGAGAGAGCTATTACCGGCTCTAAGATGTTAGTGGTTAGGGTATATAATATAGGTTATATTTATATATATTACTTTAGATTATAATAGTACTATTAAAAAGAGTCTAATTTAGATGATTTTAAGTATATTAGATACGTAATTGCTCGCTCTTTAGATATATATAGATTAGTATATAATAGGGTAGTGTTATTTTAGTAGATTATATATAAAAGGGAGTATATGTAAATAGGTGGTTTTAAGGTGGGGTTGGGGCTGAGACTTGGCGCTCTTAGTATAGGGCTAGGGCTAGATCGGGGCTAGCGCCAGAGGCCCAAACTGTCAACCGCCGCCTCTTGCATCCTAATTCTGGTTTTCACACGTCTTATCATATCTTGGGCGCAGATCGATTGAAGTGCATTTGATTCCTCGGGAACTCATGGTTCAATTGGAACTGCTACTTCGATTTCGTAAAGACATAGCTTCTAGGGCAAGCGATCGTTCGGAGTTGATTGATCTTGACCCCGCTGCTCTTGAGCTTCTTAAATTCGCGCCTCGAGTTCAGAGCATGATAATAGAACTTTCGTCATTCAGAACTCAGCTCAAGGAAGGAAAGTTTTTGAAGGGGCAAACAAAATTGGACGACGGGACGTATTTGCCTGTATCCTAACTCCTACGAGGGCTAATTATCTATCAGATTTTTTCCACCAAGTGTCCGCCAATGACCCAACTCTTTTTAGCACCATCCGCCACTCATACCGTCTTACTCTTGAGGCTCTCTTAAGTCAAGATTTCCATAACAGTGCGATGATGAGAAATTTTGCAGAGACTTATGGGGCTTCTGCTTTTACATGCCGCTTCCTTCACTGCCCAAAGGCAACGGACGGATTCACATCATCACAACTTCGCGACTCGCATGAGGCAAAACACCAAAAAACTTATCGCTGCGCGTATCAGTCTTGCTTTAGTTTTGGATCGGGGTTTGCCTCCAGGAGAGCTTGGACCCATCATAACGATAAGTGGCATCGCGAAGTCGAGGAGATCAGTAGCCTTTTGGATCACATGAAACTAGCTCGAGTGCCGCGCAGAAAATCTCACACCCAGATGGGCGAAAACCAGACCTCGGATCGAGATATATACGAACGACGCGCGTCCAGATCGAGTAAAGAAGGGACTGATCTATCCGATGCTAACTCTAGTCGAATGTTTTCCACCACGGAAGTAAACCAACGCTTCAAAACGTTTGACTATATACCTCCCCCCTTCCTGGCTCCCCCAATTGCGAGCCCTTGGTTTCCTTCTGGCCCGACTGAAGAGCTTGATTCTCAACGGCCTTCTCTTCAAAAAAATCAATCTCGGGGAAGTGTGTCTGCCGGGCCACCTTTTCAGCAAGAACTGCCACTGCAAGGTCCAAGGAACCCGAATAGACAACATCGTTTTACGCCACAAGAATGCGCGCGAGCAACAGACTTTGTCTTTGGTTTTATGAAGAAAACGACAGATGAAGTGAATATTCAAAGGAGAGGTAGACTAGTCAACCAAATGACTCCTCGGGAGCTGGATATCCTCGAGAAGAAAAGATTTGATCCTCTGTTCGTATATTACCAACAGTTGGCTCTAACACAGAAAATAGCCACCAATGGAAAAGAAATACAGGACCAGACTTTGAGAAGTCAAACGCACGAAACAACAGGGGATATATCTAGTGGAATACATGGTGTCGAATCATTTATGGCTGAAACAGGCTCATTGGTCTTCCAAACGCTAGCTTATGATTTAGGTGTGGAGGGTCCCACCTTCGACATCAAACCTAGGGTTTCGAGAGCACACGATAGAACTCCATTTTTACCACACCAGCCAGCGGATCAAAAACAGCATGAAGATAGGAAACAACGGGCACCATTTATTTATGAAATGGACGCGTGGTTCAAAAATACCACGTCTGACGATACAAGATTTCCATCGCCAACACCACATTACTTTGATAATTTGAAAGATAACACGAGAACGGGAGAATCATTAGTTTCTAGGTATGACAACCCAGATTCAAGGCAGAGCATTGGAGGGATAACCTATGTACCTAGCACCGGAGAAGATCCTATATATCTGGACACCCAAAATTCTCAACAGAAGAGTCTCCGTCGTCGACCAAAAAGGGAGTTTTCGAATAAGGATATGTCTCCATTTACACAATTTCCAGCTCAACAGACATCATCTTCACTTATGCTACAGCTCAACCCCTTCCTCGACAGTAATCGCACGACACGGCCATATGGCACTCAACAATTGCAAGGTACGCTGGGAGAAAGTTGATTATGATGGGTCTCTTATTGAGCTGTGGACGAGTTCAGACATTTTTAGACGGTGAATGTGGCGTCATCACTCGCTGGCAGGCGAGGTTGCCCGTGGTGCTTGTTACGATCGACTAGGGATATCTAAGAAAACAAATCCTTCAAAACAACTCATGCTCTCTTCTGTGCATTTGTTGTGTACGAACTAGTGAGTCTGTCAATTCAAATCTCTGTACCTTGTGCCTTCGTTAAGAGCAGACATGCAATCTTCCCTCGCTAAACCATTATTCACAAAAATCATCACATCATACATGGCCCACAATGCCCCATGACAAATAGAAGTTACCTAAGAGATTCAAACGCACTCTCAATACACTTTTGCCTAAGCCTCTCAAGCAAAAGCCCCTAAATTCTCTTCCATCCAGCATAATAACATGAAATCACACAAGCCTAATAACCTGCGCCTCAACCCTTTCCAAGTCCTCAAAATCCGTAATCGCTCGTAATTCATTCAAATAAAGACTCCCTGGTCCCCCATCCGCTTCGTTCCTTGCAAAATCCCAAGTCCTACTCTCCTCACTCCACACACATTTTAGAAATCCATCATAAAGACGATCCCATCGCTCCTGGTCCTCCAATGTATCCCCGAAACCGGGCCGAATCTTGTATGCCAGTGCAAGAAATAAAGTCGCTAAATAATATTTCGAATTTAACTTGTTACTTTTTGTGATACCGACTCGCCGATAGGAAACAGTCCGGCTATATTTTCCCTGACCATCGCCATGCTCGCTCTTGCAAAGTATAAGACCACTTAGGATTGCGAGGCCTTGTCGCATGAGGGGGAGGAAGTAGAACTGTCTGGTGTCAGGCTCCTTGAGAGGACTATCGAGGTATAGTTCGAGATCGATGGAGTAGGCGCTAGTGCGAATAGGCGAGGCGATACGTCCTTCCCGCTCAGCGGGTGTTCGATGTCGTCTGCATGATATCGGGAAACTGAGAATGCCATTTAGAATCCATGGAGGGGGAAGTTTAACCAGTATTCCCGTCCCATCTATCCATCCCCCCTTTATTTGACCAGTAGGATCATCACCAACAACGTCCATCCCCACATCAAGAACTCGAAACAAACTCGTCTATTCAAAAAATTAGCACCCACCCACCAAAAAAAGAGAAGTGACAACATACCGGTTTCCCGTAAAACAATCTAGGGAATGAGACAACTCGCTTCACGGAAGCCCATGACCAACTTGGTGCGCAATACTCCCCCGGTCTAGCCATGTACCCATCAGAAGAATCCTTAGCCGCCCATAAAAGTCCAATGCCAAGATCCCTCCTCCAAAGACCAGCGATATATATGTCTTTCAACACCGCCTGGTATGTCTTCGCCAGAGCGGAAAGGGCTATCAACTTATCTTTCTCATTCGTCAAAGCTCTCGTAGAATAATTCTCAACAAGCTTATACCAATTCGTCACCACCTCAGTTGTGTCAGCACTATTCTGTACCCCTCGCTTCGTCGTCTTGTGCCTGAAATAACCCTCCAAATGCGCATTGGTGAAGTTATTTTGGAAGGTTGCGAGTTGGTCGCATTCCCAGAAGACCCCACTCGTGCCAAAATGTAATATTCGTGGTGACAAAACGCGTTCCTGTAGTGTCCATGCCCGTTTGGCAAGAGGACCGTGAGATTCGTACTCGAGGGATACCTCATCTGAAGATGCATTGAGCCAAAGGAGTCCACTGTTTGGGAATGAGGTGCATTTTGGTTGTCTCAATGGGGCTTGGGTAAAGCAGCCTATATTTCCATTTTTGGCGCCGTCGGCTGCGATGGTGCAGACGGCATGCTCGTAGACGTTTCCCATGATGGAGGATTCGTGGCGCCAGTCTTCTAAGGAGTCTTGGATGATACACATTGAGTCAATCCAAAGAAACGATACTAGCCAAAAATCAGTAAAAATGGTCATTTATACGCTGGTGTGAGGTTGAAAGCAAGGAAACTAGAGCAGGTAAGAGATAAAACATATCGGTATCGAGGGCTCTAACAGTGGTGTAGAAAACATGATGAGCCGATCTCGCAACTCCAGACCAAAATAAAAAAACATAATACGAAACAAGAACCTAGAAATGAGAGGGAAGAATAACCTTCAAGCCAACCAGCTATCAAAACAGTATCCTGAAAGGTCTTCGGTAATTGAGATTGAGGAATATACTCCTTCATGCCATCGAAATTTTCAGTGGTCAACTTGTGGATTGACCCATCGCCCCAACAATGACTCAACGCAACATAGCGACTCCCACTTTGAATCTCAGTCTCGTCAACTAACCGCAGAGAAGGTATGGAGTCGTCCCTGGTGATCTGAATCAATCTCGTTGGGTGCCACGGGCTCATTGCTAACTCGACATTCGGCATGATTTTTTATACAGTTCTGAAAAGTCGCGATCGAAAAGTTCTTGCTCGATGGAAGCGGAAAAGCATCCTGGCTCAGATTCTTGCTCAGCGTATTTGGAAGTTCTGATTATCGGTAAGCGTCATACTCGAGATGCAGGTGTTTAATGTCATACCTTCGAACTCTACTGTCGTCTTCAAACGATAAGAACAAGCCAGAGTTAGGCGTTTGCTAATCCTATCCCTAACCTGCACCGCTAAATAGTTCCCCATAACAGTTAATTCAGCGCCTGAGATATCTGCTTTCCTCATCTCGGCTTGTAATCTCGGTGCACTGGAAGCGCAGAATGCACATCCTTTGTCCACAGAATCTTGCAAGGACTCGGGGTTTTGGTGATACTGAAGATTCTTGTAACAAGAGTTAGGCTTTGCGAATCCGGTCGGAAGAAGGGAAAACATTTCCACACATAGTTCACAGAGCTTTTGGACGAATCTGACGCTTTGAAAAGCCATCAGTAAGAGAGTCTTTGGACGCGTTGGGTCGAGCCATGTGTTGGTTTACTACGTGGAATACTGAGCCAAAAATAAATATATTAAGGGAGCTCATATCGAGTTAGCAAGCCCTTTGGGAGGAGAAGAGGATGTCAGCTTACTTGCTCGATGTTGAGAATACATGGGCCGCAACCCGCTCGTTGGGGCTAACTACCCAGGACCTCAAGCACTACCACACCATCACCAATACAACCACACTGCCCATCAACTAATGATCACACGGCGGGCATTCTGTGATATTAGGCCATGGATTAGGCTGATATTCGCAGGGTCCGTTCTATATACGTACTATTAGTTAAAATAATACCGTTTAGTAGTTACTTTAGGTAAACTTTTGCGTTATAGACTAATAGCTGGTAACATAACAATTCCTCTTATATAACATACGAAGAGCTTCGTTTTCTATCTATCTCAAGCCACAGTCATCGCCACATTATCCCCTTATTAACACCTTACCACGACCCCGCACTGCACGATAATCCCCTCTTCTCGATTCGGTTTCAAAGAAGGTTAGATGATGTCTAGGGTCTATTGTTCCCCAATTACCCTCTATTCTTCTCAAACTCGACTTTTACTTGAATACAAACTCTGAGGTATATCAAATACACTTTCTACCTCACTATTTCCTCCTGGGTTTAGAGCTACAGATAGCAGATATTTCTACTCTCTTACTCGCGTTATTTGTCTAACGTCGGAATGTTATTTCCTCGAGACGTTTATTAAGACTTCTACGGCTTGAATACGTACTACAATCGTTAGCCTGTAAGAGAGGTTTCAAGGGATCAGTAGACGGGGTGCCTGTGTTTACACTAAGACGAGGATATTACTTCTTTTAAGAAGTTTATTTCTAGCTTTATATTATCATTAAGGTTAAAGTAGTATATAGTTTAGATTATAAGTAACCTAGTTCTTAGTACTTTAAAAGCTTCTTTATATTTAAGTCTCTATAAAAAGAGCTTTAATCCCCAAAAACACGGCTAAGGCAAAAAGAGACTGTATAATTATTTTGTATTTTATTTGGGAGCTGTTTGGTGGCGACTCAACCCAACATTCGTCGAGAGCTTCATAGAAAATAGGGACAAGAGACATCGAGGTTTTATCCTTATCCACACTACGCAATGCTTCGGACATACCTCCCGCCCACCAATCCAAACCTTGGTGAAAGGGTTATGGTGCCTTTACTCAACAGAAACATCTGCCTGCTGGATGGAGAATGCTTGTTTGTGCAATTCCACATATTTGTAAAGTTTGGCATAAATTTGGAAACAGAAGCATCATCCATTGAGTATACTACTGAGCTCCGCCGACCTCATTTCAGCCAACTTCACAATATCTTTCATCTCATCCTTCCCCACAATCGTGCCTCCAACCTTTGAGATATTCAAAATCTTGGTCTTTTCCGTCGAACAGTCTACCACGACAGTAACAGTTTCATCGCACAGGGACTCCTCAAACGTATCGGGGTCGATCAGAATCCAATATCTCTTGTCTTTCGAATTTGCCTGTTCCTTTGCTTTGAATACCAATGCCGTGACTGCTATTGGAAGCCCATTGAGCGATAGTTTTTTCGACTCCGCCACCGAATCATCGCACAATATCATCTCTCGATCGGGGTCCCAGTATGCCTTGGGTAATCGTACATTCTTCAGTGCTGATATGACCGCCGCCCATGCAGCATCGAAAGGGTTACCATCCAGAGAAATGAATAGGATATCGATGTATAGCGTCCAGAAAGCCTTTATTTCCGGCCCCGCGGTTTCGTCTTCCTCGTCCTCCCCATCGTCCTCCATCTTATCCGGGTCGCTAATATTGGGTGGTTGATACCATATCCTCAAATCCTCCCTATCCACCAAGTTGCTCGAATGTAACAACGAATAAATCTTCGTGCTCAGCCCCTGCGCCAACGTACTAGGTGGTTGCCCAGGCATAAAAGCAGGCGAACACCCAGTAGCAAGCTCGATATTTGGAACCAGCAAATCCAACTGTTTGACTTCATTGTACCCCGCGCCCGACGAGGGCTCTGCCATTGCCTTGTCTGGACGATAGCCGGCCACATTGCTCGCCAGCAGTATTTCACCTCGAATACCACATACCACCGTCGTATCGCCTATTCGAACTACCGCGCTACCTTCGGCGTGTGTGAGAGAGCCATTGTTGATATGGGGGGTTCGGAATTGGGTTGCGGTTCGGCCGTTTGCGCGCGTTGGTGTTGAGGTCGCGGAGGATGGTTGGAGATGCGCGAGGAGGTAGGGGTGAGGAGAAAGTTTCGCAAAGGTTTCGCGGGGGAAGGAGAGGGTTGATTGAGGGGCTGTGGAGGTCATGTTGGCGATCTTGTCATGGAATTGAGAGCTGGGTGGTGTTTTCTGCCTCGCAGGAAGATACAAGTTGCTTTCTACTTTTTAGTGGGGCTTAGCTTTTTTTACGCCAACCACAACCTTTCTCGACAAGGCTACCCATTTTCGCCGCTCCAAGTTCTTCCACAAGGCTAGAACACCTTTTACGTATCTACTACCTAGTCTACTGTAATCTTTTTCCTTCTCACTCTTTATATTATTTATATCAAAATCAATACTCTGTTGTTATTATATACTTGCCCCCCCCCCCCAACTATCGCTGACTCCTCCCCCTTCTCGAGCCAGCGTTGGGAACCTGGTGTGAGTTTGGTTATGTTGGACTGAGGCTTTCACATTCAAGCCCCTCGTATTTCGTTTATGCCTTCTCTGCAAAGTTGTTGGAATTGTTTGATCCTCCGGTCTGTACAACGACAACTGACGTCGTACCCCGGTCCCAGAAACACCAACAGTGGTGGTGGGGTTGCGAACCAGATCAAGTGATTGTTGTTTGCCTTTCAGAGTTCGCTCGCTTCTTCTTTCCATCTCGATGACTTCGATCGTGTAAGCGATCCCATCCCACTGCCGATGGCGAATTCCTCATTGCTGACTGCGTTCATATGCTGTCAGTCATAAGTGCCGCAACGGAAGCAATACTCTATACTCTCTTCTTCATCCGTTCATTGTTTCCGTCCGGGGCGATTAGAGAGATTGCGAAATGGAGAGCAGTAGTCGCAGGCGGTAAACTTAACGTTTCAACTCTCAACAACATAACTTCCGTCAACTACTTTGGTGTGGCTCTTTTCCTGTTTTTTTATGAGAGGTTCCCGTCACTATCATGTGTGTGCAGAAAACTCCTCCTTCGGGAAGCCGGGCGTCTCGGACCGCCAGCTGGATCGAGAATGGCTGCAAGGGCTTCGCCAGGGGAGCTGTGGAGCTGTGGAGCGAGAGAAAAGATCCAATCATGATCAATGTGTTACCGCCGAGCCATATATTGGAGAACCTTGGAGAACCACCTCCCAGCCTTCGCATTGGTTCAACATCTGCTGCCTTTCATCACAACCATTGCTTGCGCAGAAGTTGTGATTCGTTGATATGAAATGCCGAGGGGACCGGAGGGGAGTCAATTGAAAAGCCTGACTGAGCATGGCCAAATGTGACCAAGAAGAGTTGCAGTGCAGCTTGCTCGAATCTGTCGTAGTTGAAAAAGTCTCGCTGACCGTTCTAAGCAGGGACGGACACATTTGTTCAAGTGAAAGCCAGAAAGCAACGGACCGCATCTGACGGCGGCGCGAGTGGGAAAATGGCGACGGCTTGTACATAACAGGAGGAATCCCCGGTACAAAGTACTTGCATTGCGAAATGTGCCCTGCCTGCGACTTGCATTTGCGATGTGAATCATGTGATAACGGCAAATCGAGGACTACTAGTAGCCTACCCATAAGACAGGCATTGGTTCCGTTTTCCGGTTGTAGACGTGGGGTTCAGTTCAGGGCCAACACCAGATCGCGATCAACCGCCGCGCCCTCCACATCATTTTCAATCCCATGAGAAGCACCTCGAGCTTTCCCAATGTGATTTCATCATTTCACTGGCTATCTTTCATCCCTGTTGAGCTTGCATCATGCCATACGCATTCTCGCTTCAATTGCAAATCAATAAGTCTGGCGGTTGGGGTGATAGAGGGGCACTTCTTGCATTTCTTGGGTCGCAAGGTAGTAAAGTAGTACGAACGGCCGACCGCGACCCTTCCCCACACCGCACTCGAGTTCATATACATAGACCGGATTGGCAGTCTGACGCTGACCACCTCACGCTTTATCCGTCGTGCAACCCATTGCGCCGTATGTTTTGCTGTCCGATTTCCCAGCCCTCACAACACTTGCTATCTACCAGTCTATGATAGAAGAAGAGTCTGGAATTCTTCTCACTATCGCCCTCTAAACCGTCTGTTCCGAGTTCGAGTTGCTCCATCATCCAATCCCGAGCGCAAGAACGATAGAATACCGATGGAGAAGGACCTCTAATTTTTAGATTTGGGAGGCGAACGTTACACGGCAAAGATTCACGAATTCTGTTTAGCTGTCGCCAGCATCGACAAACTCATGTTCCCTGTCAGGATAGACGACATCTAGATTTAGGAATACAAAGACATTGTCGCCCCCAAACTTCATTGTACGATTAGACTTCAAGCAGCTAGATTTTCGGAATTTAAACGACAATGTTTTCCTCCGAGATACCCAGAAGAGTTGGATCCCAGACGCTAGCAGACCTTGCCAAACGAATAAATATTCCCCTCACACCTACGAGTCCCCCGGGTCTGATCGAAGCAAACACAGTTGATCCTTGGAATAAATCCGGGAAATACGCTTTGGGATGGACCTACTTTTGTCTGATTTTGGTGGTGCTAGTGGCTGTGACGAGGGCATATCACGCGTGGACCGACAAGATAAGGCAAGCTATGCACAAACACGAGGTTGAACAGTACTACGGGAACTATTCTCCAGATGACGACTATGCGATGGAAAACATGCAGACGGGTCAGATGGGACACACCAGAGAGCACACTGCGGGACAACTCTTTCCCCGCGAGGGAGAAAAGGGGATGGAACTCACGAGAGGGCAATCAGCTTGGTCTTCGTTTCGAGCTGTCAACGACACATTGGCATTATTCAGATGGATCTTCTATCGACCTGTACCCGAAGTGAGATACAAGAAGAAGGTGTTACTTGGATTCCCGTCACTCGCCGTTATTGCAATTCTCATTATTGCTTTGACTTTTGTGACGCTTTATTGTTTTTTGCCACAACCGCTCTTTTGGCAGAGCATTCAATTCGGATCACCACCGCTCGCCATCAGAGCTGGTATGCTTGCGGTTGCCATGACTCCATGGATTGTCGCTACGAGCATGAAGGCAAACCTGATATCCGCAATCACAGGAATCGGACACGAACGATTGGGCGTCTTTCACAGATGGGGCGGATACCTCTGCCTATTTCTGTCCATTGTCCATACCGTTCCCTTTTACGTCACGCCAGTTTACGAAGATGGTGGCATGGCTGTCTATCAGAAACTCTTTCCCAAGGGCAGTGGGCTTGTATATGGGACTGGAATTGCCTGTCTAGCACCTCTTGGTTGGCTCTGTATTGGATCTTTGCCATTTTTGAGAACCCTCGCATACGAATTCTTTCTGGTTTTGCATATTCCTGTTTCCATCGTCTATGTGGGACTTCTTTTCTGGCATTGCCACAATTATCTTACGTCCTGGAGCTATCTTTGGGCCACGGTTGCCATCTGGTGTCTCTCATATTTCTTGAGAATCTTCAATCTGAATTGGGCTAAGCCATGGAGAAACTCTTGGTTGATAGGAGACGAGGCAGCAATTACATTGCTGGCTGAAAATGCAATCAAGGTCACAATCCCGACACAAATGACCTGGAGACCTGGTCAATACGTCTACTTGAGAATGCCGGGCATTTCAATATTTGAGAGTCACCCCTTCACGATATCATCACTCTGCAGCGAAGATTTTCCATCGGAGTACGGCGAACTTTACAGAGACTGCACGTTGGTTTTCCGCCCATTCGGTGGGTTCACACGTCGAGTTCTCGAGACTGCGATTGCCAGAGGTCCATTCAAGACCTACCGAGCATATCTAGAGGGTCCATATGGTGGTATGCAAAGAGAGCTGGCGTCTTTTGATACCGTCATTCTGTTTGCAGGTGGGAGTGGCATCACAGCAATCGTCTCACAACTTCTAAACTTGATCAAGAGAATGAGAGACGGAAAAGCAGTAACACAGAAGATCGAAGTTGTTTGGGCTTTGAAGAGATTGGAGGCAATGGATTGGTTCAAAGAAGAACTTAGAATCTGCAGAGAATATGCACCTCCAGGAACAGTCACCTGCCAATTTTATGTCACTGCAGCAAAAAGGCAAACACATCAAGGAGTTGGAACTGGCAGAGCACCTCGACCAATCAGTACCATGCTTCACGATAAGCTGGACGGATTCGTTTCTGATATTGCCTCGAAACGAAATTCCCAATACATTCGGGATGAGGCAGCAGGCAACGTTGATCGAGAAGAAGAGTTACGAGCCGAAAATGAAGATGCCATAACGTCACTACCGAGAGCAAAGCACTTACAGCCAAAGGTGCTTCCACCTGCTCCACAAACATCATTCCCTCCACCACCAAAGAAGGTGATGAGAGAGAACTCGTTAAAGAAGTTGGAGGGACGAGCTCCTCCCTCACCAATTCCTCCCGCGGAAGGCCACGAATCAAGTCGTAAATTCTTGTCTCCCTCATCAGGGGGATCACAGAAAAGAAGAGAGTTCCATTTTCCACCCCCTCCGCGATCAGATGCACCACATTTCAAGTTCGCACCACCTTCTCCTAGAACTTCGAATAATCCGTGGAGTGAACATATGGATTCCGCCAGAAATTCAACACTATCTTACGATCCCAAAAACCTACCTGGACCTCCTCCAGGACCACCACCAAAAGATGGTTACAGACCATCAAGCTTCGTCTCGCGCGATTCAAAACATCTCTCCGCAGATTATCGCCCAGCGAGCTACATCCCAGACTCGAAGCCTGCATCACAAGAGATACAGCGTGATGAAGGAGGACTCAAGCCACCCAGCTTTGAAGAGTCTATCCGAGCATCTCAAGACTCGAAGGAGTCAGATCACTTCCCTCTTCCTCCTCCGCCTCCACGACCAGCCCCATCACCAGCACCTACATCCTTCCCCTCCCCAACTCCAGCAGCACCTGAACCTTCCTCCTCCCTTTCCCCATACCCTGCCGCCCCAGAAGCAGCACACCTCCGTCAAAAATCCGCAGACCTCCACATCGCTATACCCTCCACCTCCAACGCAGCACCAGCACCAGCAGGCTCAAACTTCGACTTCGGATTTCCCTCGACACCTACAGAATTCCAAAAGAACCTCATGCGTTTCGCCTTCGTAGGTGCAAAAGTAAAAAAGGAAGGTTGGTCCACGGAATACGGGCGTCCGGATTTGGGATATATGCTTAAAGATATGGCGACTGGTGGAGCAGATGGGAAAGGGATCTTCGGGAGGAGGACGTGTGTTTTCGTTTGTGGGCCGCCCACTATGAGGGTTGATGTTGCGAATACGGTGGCGAGGTTGCAGGCGGATATTTGGGGTGATGATAGTAAGGATGAGATTTTCTTGCATACGGAGAATTATGCTATTTAGTTTCTTTTCTTTTTTGGGGGAGATGGGATGGGATGGATTAATGGTTTGGAGGGGGCGTTTTTCGGATGGAGGGGATGGATGGATGGGGATATACCGATTTGATTGATACCTACTTTTGCGATATATACTGTAATTATATACATAGTACTACTTACCACATGATCTCTGAGATGTTTGTGTTTTTGCAGTGTGCTGGAGTTCTTGATCCATTTTCTCCTCAAAGCCGTTGATGCTTCAGTCCTGTATTCTTCCAACCACGCGAGCCCTTACCATATATTTACTGCCCAGCGTCGTTGCCAGTGAGGGCCACAGTCGAGAAATTGCGAAACGGTTTACTCAGCCAGGGAAAAAGAGATAAAGTGTACCTATCTCTCTCGGACCTCGACCCCTTACCCTGGAGTTTCAAACCAGACGTTTTGATGCTGCCTTCAACAACTGCCCTGGTTCTCACCATGTATGCTCGCTGTTGAGACATCCGGTCTGGGTAGGTGGTGGTTGGGAGGTCTGCCATTTTGATAGTAGGATATGGACCAGATGTTTATGTAGACGCTGGCATGAATCCAAGATATTTGGATTTTTTGCAGGAGCACTTTATGAGGAGTCGATAATTTGGAGCTGTCTTAGCACGCTGAGGCATGTTCTACGACTTTTGGTGGCTAGAAAGCAAAATCTTCTTCTCGATGGAAAGATCTCTCCATTTCAGGGGAAATACAAAGGTTATCACAACTCCGAAACATCATCAATCCCCTCTCGTCAAAAGTTTCAAGCCCCCACAGCGTTTCCCTCGGGACGTCCCCACATCAGGACTACCGCATGTTACTGGTGCACTAACCACTACCTCCGCGGGAGTTTCCGCCCCGTGTGCGACCTGCTCATCAAAAGCATCAAGTTCCCAGCAAATTTGCTTCCATCCCTCTTTCCAGAAACAAAAAGGCATCTCGTATCGCGGTACGATAGACGCGATAGACCCTGCAACACCTCGTTCTCTTTGCGGGTGGGTTCTAGAACCCACACTTATTGCGTGGCCAATCGCCGGGCTCTTGAGAGTAACTTACTTCTTTGAGCGTGAGTGCAGTGTGGGCGAGTGCCGTGCTTGTGTGATCTCCCACGATTGGAGAAATCGAAAGCTTGAGAGAGCTTTGATAGGTTACTATTACGCTGTAAGGCATGCGGTGAGAGAACGTGTTCTGGTTTACCCCGCTGTACAGCCGATGTGAGGTGGTCGAAAAATGAGGCGGGTGGGTAGAAAACGGGTTGAGCAAGCGAGGTTACATGCTTCCTAGTTTCCATTTCTAGGATTAAGGTTAGATATCATCGGTTCTCGTTTGTTGTTGTTGGAACATCGTCAAGAGAAAATATTCCAACCTTCCTTTGGTGTTGTGTCTTGGACGGGAATATGCTTGTTGTTATATATATTTGAATCTCGTTGGTTGTCTCGCGGCTTATTTAAAACATCCTAGTGTGTCCTTCTGGTGGTGATGGGAAAATCGACGGTGTCAGACACGCTAGATGGTAATGTCGTACAAACGAAAGGCTTCGAGACTGGCTCGGAATCTCCTGGTTAATTAACACTTTTGGGAAATTTTGAAACTTCTAAAATGGCAGTTAATCTCACTTTGCATCAGGTATGTTCATCTCCAAATCATGCTTATCTCATACTAATGTATTTCCTTTGGATTATTCCTCTCTCTCCTCGACACCACAATTGTTGCCGCAGGTCTGTTAACAATTGGAGAGGATTTTGGAGCCGTCGAATCCATCAACTGGATAGCACTAGCTTATACCCTCAGTTATCTTGGTTGCGCTATAGTCTTTGCGCGGATAGCTGATATTGTTGGGAGAAGAAATGCTTACATCACTGCACTTGTAATTTTCTTGGCCTTTTCTTTGGGTTGTGGGTTTGCGAGGACTTTGGAACAACTTATTACTTCAAGGGTTATGCAGGAAATTGGTGGTTCAGGGCTTTACTCTCTTACTTTTGTTATCTTTCCCGAAATTAGTCCTCCTGAGATGTCGCAGATTGTTGGAGCTACTGCGGGTGCTGGTGTTACTAGTGAGTAGTTTTCTGCCTTCTTCTGGTCATTTTCCTTTTTTCTTCCTTTTTTTGGTTTTTGGAACGCTGGTCTCCTCTAAGCTCTGGAAATTTTGGCTTTTTTGGGTTATACTAACCTGCTCACCTAGTGTCTGGTATTCTTGGACCCGTGCTTAGTGGTGTTATCACACATTATACCACTTGGCGAGGGATATTCTGGATCAAGTAAGGCATCATTCCATTCCATTCATTCTCTTTTATATGCTGACCAATTTTCAGTGCTCCAATTGGAATCATCCCTCTAATAATATTCATAATCGCCTGGCCAAAACCTCACTAAATGGTCCACGTCCAATGCCGCTCATGGAAACAGCTCGACATAATAGGTGCAATCCTCGGAATCGCAGCCTCAGTATGCGTAGTGTTTTCCTTCCAACAAGCCGGTATCACAGGATATTCTTGGAACAAACCACTCTTCATCGTTCCTAACGTCATCGGTTGTATATGTTACATCCTCCTCTTCTGCTTGGAAGTAGTCGTAGCAAAATAATGGTCCGGGTCACTTGCAACGATATTCCCGCTTGCTCTGTTAAAAAGCTGAGTCTATATGGGCTACGTTGCCGTAACCTTATTTGATGGATTCCCTTATTTCATGGTTATTTACACGCTTCCTCTGCGACTCCAAATCGTTAATGAGAAAAGTCAATTAGTTGCCGGCTTAGCATTATTACCAATGGTAGGAGCGGTGGCTGTTTTCAGCACAGTCGTAGCAATCATGAATACGAAGAAGAATTTGATTTTCGAAACGCTGTTCGTAGGGGCTCTTTTCTCGGTTCTTGGGACCGCGTTACTTTCGACGTTGAAGAATGTTCCTGAGGTTGAGCCGAAAATGTATGGGTTCCAAGTCTTTATCGGGATAGGCTTTAGTTTGATGGTCTCCACTACTTCTCTGGGTGGTGGTTTAGAGTGTGGCCTCAAGGTTATCAGTAAGTTTCCTCCAATGCACTACACCCTCCTCAAAAACGAAAACGAAAACGAAAACGAAAATTGACAGCTCTCACAGCTGTCGCACAAGGTATCATAGCCCAAGCCCGCGTCCTAGGAGGCTCCATCGGAATCGCAGCCTCAACAGCAATTCTCAGCTCCACCCTCCGTAAACTCGTTCGTGAACACGCAGAGCTCGGTCTACCAGGTACACCAGAAGCCACAACACCCGCGGCGTTGAATTTGTTGAAACAGATTCATGCTGAGGCTTTTACGGAGAGTATGCAAGTCTGCTCTGCGGTTACGGGGTTGGGTGTTTTGGCTACGTTGTTGGTTTGGAGAAAGGAGAGGAGGAAGGAACAGGTTGAGAATTCTAAGGAGATGAGGAGTTCGGAGAGAGAGGTGGGGAAGGTGTAAGGACTGGAATGTGAATTAGGGTTGGGAAGAGGGGTTTTGGTATGTGTTGTTAGATTATACTCATTCTGTTTTTGCTTTATGTTTTCTTATATAGCAATTAAATACAGTGTTAGATAATTTAGGTTCTAAGTAGGTGACGTTGCAGAAACTAACCGAGGAGAGAATTTAAATATTTCCAAAAGTCGCTCCATTCATAAATCTCCACTCCTCCCACTCCAGAATCCCTGTTGTTATCACGTACACTTTCGCTGACTTTTATCTAGAAATAAATCTAAACAACTTCCCCTAAACACCATAACTTCGTCCAATCAACAACTCCGAAAAGAAAGACTACCTGACAAATTTGATAGACGTGCTCTATATCTATGGCCAGACTTCGGCGGCGCTATTACCGGTGACATACCGAGGGGGTCTACGATATTTATTATATTATATTAAGTAATCCAATTGTTACCGGATTTCTAAGGATAACCGATTATCAGCGGAAAAATGGTTAATTCAAAGGATAATAGTTCTTCTAGCCAAGAGCTAATAGAATATTTAGTCTAAGTATTTTCTTAAAATACCAAAGACTAAGTTATATGATTTTACTAGTAAATTCTAATTATTTATAACTCTAAGAGGTTACACGTCTTATTATAAGTCAATTATAATTTATATAACGAATAACTTTTTAATATAATAAAGCAGATTTTTAAAAAGAAAAAAGAAGCTATATAACATCTCTTTAGTACTTACGGCATCCCGTACGTACCAAAAGTCGGAATCGACTAAATCGTAAATTGTAAATCGCAAATTGTAAATTGTAAATTGTAAAGCTTAGATTTCTAAGTATATAGCCCTTTAGAGCTAAATCGTAAATCGTAAATCGTAAATCGATAAACGTAGATTTTTTAGAGGCTATTTAGACATAAATCGAAATGCTTAAATTAGTAATCTTAAAGCTTAAAGTGAGGGTATTCGTAATTCGTAATACTTAAATCGCAAGGCTTAAATCGTAAAATTTAAGTATAAGTAAGAGTGGAAAGTAGAAGGTAATATAGTGTATATATGTCTATTAAATATATATGTATCGTAACCGCTCGCCGCTTACTCTACCTAGTACTATGCTAAATACAAGTGTAATATAACTTTAAATCTATTATCTAAAACATTATAAATTATTAAAAGTAATATATATACTTAGTATAAACGATGACGTTATATAAGTACCTAATATATAAGAGAGGAAAAGAGATAATTGAGACTTTTGATACTATAAGTATAGATGTAATTTAACCTAAGAGTAAGAGATGCTAAGCCTAATTAGGTAATTAGTATATGATTAGTAAAGTAGTACTTAAAGTACTTAAATAATCTTAAATTATAATTATTTAAGTACTTTAGTAAAGAGAGTAAAAGAAGGGTAAAAGTAGTAAAAAGTAACTAAAAAGTAGTAATAAAATTAAGGTATTATAGATAATTCTCCTAGTATCTATATCTAAAGTATCTACTACTATATACTCTTACTTCTTATCTCTCTTCTTATTATACTTATTATATATAATCCTAACCTTTTTAGTAGTATAAGAAGGTTGATTAGTAAGAGTTGTTTAAGAGAGAGTATCTCCTCTCTTTCTCTTTAAATTAAGGCTATTTATAGAAGCGATTATAGTAGCAGATATTATTTTACTTACTAGTATATTTATAGGTATAAGAGGAGTAGGTAAGAGTAAATTAGAGACCCTCTTATTAAGCTCTTAATCGAGTTTTAATTACTCTTTCTTATTAATTAATTTAAGCCTATCTTTAGTAATAGTAGTATTAATATCTATATATAATTAAGTATTAAGATCTCTTATAATTTACTTATCTATATCTATCTATTATTATACTACTTTATCTACTCTTCTTAGTATATTTAACTTAGTAGGTACTATTAAGCTCTTCTTCTCTTTATCCTCTATAAGAGGCGATAGTAAGTATAAGCCTAGGGTTAATACTCTTTTACTATTAGTATTCTCCTCTATATCTATATCTATATTTATATTCTTACTTCTTATATTACTTCTAGAACCCTTTTTAGAATTATTATCTCTATTGTCTTCCTCTTTTAAATAAGTAGTAATAATTATAAAGTAGTCTTCTAAGTAAGCGACAATAATTATAAATATCTTTAGAAGATCGTCTAATTCTAAATCGTCTACTAATATTATACTTACTCTAGTACTAGTACTATCCTCTAGTAATAGTATAAGCCTAGTATCTCTCTCTCTATCTTAAGCATTATCTTTAAGTATAATAGGCTTGTTATTAAGTACCTTAATAGGTATTAAGAGTTAAAGTAGAATTAGTAGCTCTTAAATATCTTATAAGAGTATAATAGATTACCTCTTTTTAGAAGATTAAGGCTTATTATTAGTATAGCTATTAAATACTATATATACTTTATAGTACTTTTTATTAGTAAGACCTTTTAGTAAATTAAAGTATTATATAAGAGCTTATATATTATCTACCTCTTTATAATCTATAGTACTTAATTACTTAGCTTTCCTTTTCTTAATAGTAACGTTTATAGCTAAAAAGACGTCTTCTACCTTATTAGTAAGGAGTAGTATATTAATAGGATTCTACCTACTAGGAGTAGAGATTATATAATAGATATCCTCTAAAAGCTTAATAGTGAACCTTTTAGCTTATATATTCTAGAGTACTAATTTAAAGTTAAATAGATCCTTAGAATTATTAGTAGATAAGTGAGATACTTAAAATAGAAAGTTGTTATTAATTTATACTCTAACTATCTTACTATATTATACTATAGAAGTATACATAATTATAGAGATACTCTTAGTAATAGAGAAGTTCTTAGTACTTATTATATATATATAGATATATAAAGCTACTTAAATATAGATTTTAATAATAGAGATAGGCTTTAACACTCTATAAGTTAGAAGAGGAGAAGCTAGAGAGTCTATACTAATTAGTTATATATACTAAATTTAAGAGTATTACTTACTTTTAGCTTTTTTCTTATTAAGGATAAATCCCTTCTTATATACTTTTACTCTAATTATTTTAGTCTTACTAGAAGCTTTTATAAAGAAGGATTATCTAGCTTTAGCTTTTTCCTTCTAGATAGCTTACTCTTTAGCTATAGCTAATTTATCCTCCTTTTACTTAATAATAAAAGCGGAATAGTTAGCGATAGAACGTTCTATAGTAGCCTCTTACTTCTTCCTAGACTCTATAATTAACTATTATTTCTTCTCTTAGCTATTAGAGCTTTATACTATAGCTTTTATAGAGTAGTCTTTTACTTTTTATAGATAGTTCTTAATCTTGTTATTAAAGAGCCTCTAAGAAAGCGTAGATATATAATTTTTTAGAGTACTTACTAAGTTCGCTAAGAAGTAATAAGAGTATACTTTAAGCTTTAAACTCTTAGAATAAGAAGCCTAGACTTCTAGGTATTTAGAAGACTAATATTAAAGCATCTTAGTATGTTTTTAGTATTATAAGATAGTAGATGTAGAGCTTCTAAAAGTATAAGTAAAAGTAATAGAATAAAAGCAGGAAAATCAGAGAACTGTCTTACTTAAACTATATAACCTTCTATATCTCGCTTCTTACTTTTAACACTATTTATAAGGCCTTAATATACTATTCTAGTATATATTAAATAATTACTAGTTATATAGTATATTATTCTCTACAAAGGCTAGGACTTTGTTTACTATTTTATAAGTATTTATAGAAGTAGGTATAAGTAAGACTAGATTAAAGAATATTCTAATCTAAGTAACTACTTAGAGGCTAGCTTAGAAACCTCCTCTAGAGACTAAGAAGGTTCTAAAGGTAAGCGATTAATACTAAGCCTAATTTATAAATTATTTACTACTACTAATAAAAGTTAGTAATCTATATACTTAAAATAGCCTAAAAATATAATATTCTAAATTAATTCTTTTACTTTTAATTTAAGTATAGAATAGTGTTATTTATATCTATAAAGCTAACTAGAACTTAATAGATATAGAACTTATAATATTACGATTTTTTAAAGATTTAAGAGTCTAAGATTACTAACTTTTATTAGTAGTAGTAAGTAATTTATAAATTAGGCTTAGTACTAATAGTTATAGTTAGTAGGTTTACTCTACTAAAATCCTCTCTCTAAGTACTTAGAGAATTATATACCTATAACTATACTTATAATCTTATATAAATTACTCTTAATTTTAATTAAAAGTCGATAAATATATCTATTCCTTTTTAGAGTTATATTAAGCCTTTTTTTACGCTTAAAATATATAAATTTTAGGCTTAGAGCTTAATCTATATTTAATATAGGTTTATTTCTAGTTTAGTATATCTATTTACTTATTAATTATAGATAGTGAAAGCGATACTATTAGCTAATCCTCTACGCCTTTTATAGATAGTAATATATACTTTCTTTATTATATTACTCTTTATTAATATTCTATTTACTCTAGCTAGTAGGTAATTATAATTATAAACTACTATAGAGTCTATAGTTAGTTAGTAGATTATAATACTATAATCCTAGAGTTACTACTATAGCTAAGGATATATATTAAGTATAAGGTTACTAATAAAGAGAGAGAGGATTAAAGATTTAAGACCTTACTTTTTAAATAAACTTAAGAGACTATCTTTTAGTAGACGACCTAGGATTAGAATTGTTAGAGCTCTCTACTATAATAACGACGTTTAATACTATCTGTTAGTAAGAGAGCTCTATAAAAGAGGAGGCCTAATTCTAAGGATGAATTAGTAGCCTCTAGAGTAGATTAATTAAATATAAATTTATCTACTAATATCTATTTCTAAATCTCCTTTTAAATTATCTTTAACTAGTAAGGTATATCTATTAGTTATATACTCTCTTAAATCTTTATCTAATTTGTTATCTAACTCCTCTAATTTCTTATCTAAGAAGTTGCTATTATATAGATAATCTAGTACTATGTTTATTACTTAATCGCTTCTACCTTTGTTATTAAAGTATATACTAAATTTATCTTAATTAGCCTTCTTAGCTTCTTTTAATCTTTAAGCTACTTTAAAGTATAGCTCTTACTTATATACTCTCTCTAGTTTATCTAAAAGGCCTAATTCTACTAAATTACCTTCTTAGATATATACTAATAATTCTACTCTTAAATCTAAGTATACTATAGTATAAGTTTCTCTCTCTTTAGTATATATTATCTTATTAATTAGTAACGTATATCTATATACTAATAATTTTATTTTATACTACTCTAGAGTCGTCTAAGGTAAATATATATTAATATCCTAATCTTTATATAATTCCTAAAGCTTAGTAAGCTTCTTAGTAAGTACCTTAATACTATAATCCTCTACTAGATGCTCTTTACTTCTAGGATAGTAAAAGTTAGTCTATAATATTCCTAGTACTCTATACTCTTAATTAGTATTAGTATAAATATAATAGCGATTCTATATATATATAAACGTTTAAAGCTCTTTCTAGATAATTAGAATATATATATATAATATAGCGATTATATTAGAGAGGCTCTTTTTAGAAAATAACCTCTTTTTACGAATACTCTAGAAGTATATCTTCTACTTATTTAAGAACCCTTTTATAAGCTATCTCTACTAAGCTTTAATATGTTAGTTAGCTATAGAAGTACTAAACTAATATAGGTCTAAAAATTAGTATAGCTCCTTACTACTTTCTATAGCTTATTATTAATAAAGTATATAGTAAGCGTCTACTACTATTAGAGATTCTAATTCTTAATCTAATTATATATAGTATAGTATCTTTCTAAGGCTACTTATAGTGTTACTATATTACTATAGAGTAGATACTATTATATTATTTAAGATACTATAATAGCTTTAAGAGAGAAATCGAGTATAGGTATTAATACTAGTATATATCTTAATACTAACGAACCTTAATTTGTAATATCTATTAATACTTTATATAAAATTAGGCCTTAGTATAATATATTTACTATAAGTATTCTTAATCTCTTATAACTTATAATTATACTCTTTCTTATTAACTTTTAATAGTATCTTTTAAATCTTATTCTAGCTCTATCTTTTATCTCTATTTCTATTAATACTATAAGTATTAAGATACGTATAGAGAAACCTAAGACTAAAGCTCTTTATAGTACTAAAGTAGCTATATTTGTAGATCTTATATTAAAGGATAGCCTCTAGCTCTTTATACTCTTCTTATATAAGAAACTTTCGACGTTGAAGGCCTATCTTAAATCGTAACCTTTAGAGCTTTTAAGGCTTAATTATAAAGCTCTTATAATTTAATATATATACTATATTTAAATTAGATAATTCTATATCTTTAAAGAGATATACTACTTATATATATAAGATAGAAGTAGTCTTACTTTTTTTATATTAGCGAAGGTTCTACTCTATATTAATTTAGAGCTTAAGAGTAGTATTAGAGACGTTAATATTATACTTACTTTTAAGAATATTATATATCTCTTAAGTAGAGACTTCCTTTTAGTATAACTTCTCTATAAACACCTTATATAGCTTTAAATTAATAAACTAACGTAGTATATTTAGGCTCTTATTATATACTTAAAATTGCTCTTTTTATACTTTCTGTTATACTTGAAATTCTAGGATTATTATACTATAATACTACTACTAAGAATATCGTACTTTAATAGATACTTAGAGCTACTACTAGAGCTTATTCTCTTCCTTCTTCTATTATTATTAGTACTTGAATTTAAGAGAGAAGAGAGAGTATATATAGTAGTAGAATAGTACTTTTAAAAGAAGGAATAATATAGAGTAGTATTTAAAAGAAGAAGCGACTAATTCGATTTATCTTAAGAGGTTCTACTACTAAGAATATCGTACTTTAATAGATACTTAGAGCTGCTACTAGAGCTTATTCTCTTCTTTTTCCTATCGTTGTTAGTACTTGAATTTAAGAGAGAAGAGAGAGTATATATAGTAGTAGAATAGCACTTTTAAAAGAAGGAATAATAGAGAGTAGTATATAGTATTTAAAGGAAGGAGCGATATAAAGGGGTTAATATATAGAGTAAGTATACTTTTTAGCTTATAAAATAAATAGTACTAACCTTAATTAGGAAATTAGTATATAATTAAGAAAAGTAGCTAAAAGTACTTAAATAATCTTAAATTAAGATTATTTAAGCTTTTAAAGCGAGCTAATTACTTTAATATTAAGTAATCTAGAGTAATTAGTTTAAAAAAGGCTTAGTTTTAAGATATAATTTAGGAACTTATTATAGTAATAAAAGTCGATTTATATAGTTTTTTTATATTATATATATATATCTCTTACTCTAATATGTTTTAATTTAATATTTAATACCTTTTATAATTATTTATTAATTATATGACTTTTATGATTTATAATTTACGATTTATAATTTAGCTTCTAAAAAATCTACGTTTATCGATTTACGATTTGCGATTTACGATTTAGCTCTAAAGGGCTATATACTTAGAAATCTAAGCTTTACGATTTACGATTTACGATTTGCGATTTGCGATTTGCGATTTGCGATTTACGATTTAGTCGTCGTTTCCGACTTTTGGTATGTACGGGACGCTCTAGTACTATAAAGCACTAGTACTTGAAACTAGATATTTCTTGATTATTAGCACTTTTCTAATAATATTTATTATATCATATAAAAATTTATAATATTTATTATGTAATATATATCACGATAATCTAATATAATATCGTATCGCCGCCTAGGGCGTCCTATATATATCAAAAGTCGGAAACGACGACTAAATCGCAAATCGTAAATCGTAAATCGCAAATTACAAAAGTTAATAGATAGAGTAAATCTTAAATCATATTATCCTATTCTCTTACTCTTACTCTCTTACACTCTTACTCTCTTACTCTCTTACTCTCTTACTCCCTTACTCTCTTACTCTCTTACTCTCTTACTCTCTTACTCTCTTACTCTCTTGCTCTCTTACTCTCTTACTCTCTTACTCTCTTACTCTCTTACTCTCTTACTCTTCTATCCTATTCTTCTACCTAGGTATATATTACTTATACTAAGAGAGTGTAAGAGAGAGTAGGAGAAGAATAAGAGTAAGGTAAGAGGGTAAGTAAAGGAGAGAGTAGGAGGTAGTAAACATTCTAGGAGAAGGTTTTTCCTAGTATAGGTAAGGAGAGTTTAAAGTAAACATTCCCCCTACCCTCTTCCCTCTTCCCCTCTTCCCTCTTTCCTCTTCCTCTCTTTCTCTCTTATTTATCTAAAAATTATAAGAAGAATATAATATAGGAGTTAGGTAATAGAGAGTAAGGAGGCGATATTATAACTATATATATAATACTCGTCCTCTCTCTCTATCCTCTAATTAGTTACTATAGTTAAGACTATCTAGTCTTAATATAAAGAGACGAGGAGAGAAGGAGAGGGGGGGGAGAGGGGAGAAGGAGGGAGAGAGAAGTTAAAATTTAAAAATATTACATTTTATACTTATAAAAAGTAATACTTTACGAATTACAATTTACGATTTTCGATTTAGTCGTTTCCGACTTTTGGTACGTACGGGATGCCGTACCGCCTAAGTCTGGTTCAACCTTAAAACCAACTCCTAATGTATTCAAGCCATAATCAAGGTTAAAATTATACCCTAGATTCGCTTCAAATCTAAACCCATTACCCCTGTTAAAGAGGGAGTTGACTCACCAACTTTGAAGAATCAGACTATCGGCTGTTATATGTGAGTACTGGCTCGGTGTGGAATTTCGCTTTATTGCTCTTCAAGTACTTTCTTTTGTAATTGTGCCATTCGGAGACTTGAAATCATTGTGCGAGGAGTGGCGGTGCTTGATATTTCTAGTATATCAATTATCAAACCACATTCGCACCATGGGTTCAACGATCCTAAATGTTTATACATCAGAAGTTATTTTAAATCCCATTGCAGAAGAGGGATAGAGCATTTATAGATATCCCATTAACTGACGAAATCAGTGGTCTCCTAGGTCGTGGAACACAACCAGTAATCTACGAAACATTTGGCAATTACTCCGTGCCATCATTTTTTCAGAGCTTCAGAACCCAGAAGAAGATACCCAGCCTGAGTTGGAGTTATACTGCTGGGGAAAGTCATCGTGAGATCCCAAAACAAAAATATTCCGACTCCACTGACATTCCAACAGGGTTGTCTTCTGGTCAATACTCCTAGTTGATATTTGGTGGCTTCGACACTTCCCGCTTGCCCAACGACGTACATTTCTCCCTCGGCGAAGACGTCACAAGAGAGATCGTGGTGGGTATACAGTCCATTTTCTATAGCGGGACAACAACCAAACCCCTTCTTCAAACACCCATTTACGCATTTGTCGAATTAACAGATGCGGATATATGGCTTCCGCTCGAAGCGTGCAAGGAGTTCGAAGTCACTCTTGGATTAGAGTGGGATAATTCAACATCGAAATATCCGATGAACGATACACAATTCGCGACCCTTTCACATTCCAACCCAACAGTCACTTTTCGCCTCGCAGCGAGTACTACCGGTGGGGCAACAGCCGATATAATATTACCATTTAAATCGCTCGGTCTCAAAGCTGCATATCCGCTTGTTCCCAATGCAACACATTACTTTCCGCTCCAGAGAGCTGCAAACGCTACGCAATACACCCTCGGGCGAGCCTTTTTGCAAGAAGCCTATTTGACAGTTGACTATGAACACCGAAACTTTTCTCTGAGTCAGAATGTGTGGGATCAGGGTGCGGCTCCAAAGATCTCCACAATTGTTTCGTCAGAGTACAGAAACAAAACACTGAACAGCCCAGATGTTGTCCCGCAGGACAAGGGGCGGAATTTTGACCGGTGCAATAGTTGGCGGTGTCATTGGGTTCTTGGTATTTGTTGCTATTTGTGTCGCCGGGGTTTGGCACGCGAAGGAACAAAAGAAGAAGCAAGCAAGGAAAGAAGAAGAGTTGGAGAAAGCTCAACAAGCAGCAGATTCAACTGACAGCGGTAAGCCAAATTCCCAAAACCGTTCACCTCCAGTCTTTCAATCTCACTCTAATATATTAAATTTAGGCAGTCCCACCGAGTCACCTGTTAAACTTGCTGAAATCGAAGCGAGAGAATATAGGCCGAGGCCCAAGGTACCTGGGTATTTACTGAAATGCCCGGTGGTGAACATTTTATTCCTGTGGAATTACACGGTTCTACAGAAAGTTCAAATGCTAGAAGCGTGGTGTCTAATCCAGTAAGCCTTTTAACACCACGAGACAGGCCAAGAGAGAGATAGGACACTTCTCATGACTCTACAAATGAACTAATGTGCACTTGCCTCAAACTTGCGGCCGCGAGCGAAATACAACAAACGAAAGATAGTATCAATTAGCGTTCAATTGCCTCAAACTCGCGGCCGCGAGTTTTTGCGATATGCAACAAATCCAGACTATTTCCCCGAACTGACAAAGTTTAACAGCCGCCGATTTGAGCCACCACGCCAAAATGAGAGAGAAAATGAGAAAAGTAATGCGAGATAGAATGGGAACCGGAAATTCCAGGCAAAGAACGATAGATTCTTAGTAGCAATAATCATTTTAACAAACATATAACTAGGCTTGTGTTTTCAAGTCAAAGGCCGTCACCAAATTTTCAGTTCGTTACCCCGCATTTGGGAAGAGTAGCCGCAAGCGATGTCGGAGGGAAGGCAGAGTTCGTTTCTTCCCTAGGATGACCTCGTTGAAGACAGGACTCGAGGTTTTTCCTTCGCTTGTGCTACCATTACTAGAAAGTAGAGGGAAGCCACGACTCTGACCATATCGAGAGTACCTTCCCCTCGTTATTCCATATAGATGATTTCTTCTGGGGAGATACTAAAATCAGAGGATGAACTTGGGGGACGAGTTGACTTTTTGAGACCTCTAAATAAGTTTCGCCTTGTCGGTGGTCGAGAAAAAAGGATGGCAACTTCATCAGTCTTCGGGGTGGGATTTTGAACGAGGTCAGGCTTGGGAATTATCGCATCGATGCAATATCAAACCGGACAATGACAACGATTATATATTGAGATATATCGATATTTATTACCGGTGCCCAACCCTGAACGAGGAAGTTTTCTAGTGGCACAGGTCTATCAGTGTATAAAGCTGCAAAGGGGAGGGCTCCGGGATTTGTGAAATGGGACTCCACTATACTCCATTCGTTATTTGTCGGTCAGGGACAGATGTGATATAATTGGTGACGAATCGACGAGATGTTAGCTAAACAGAAGAGACGAATGCTTCTAATGATGGGGACCCAACCTTCTTCTGGCTTTGGAACTCTCACTTGGTACACTGAGGAAGTTTTGTCGATTTTTATAAGTGGTATTACATTAGAGAAAGCTTTAAGAGTCTAATGACCAATTCCCAATTCTGCGGCTTCACTTGATCAATTCCTGGAAGGGAAAATAAATATGCAGGAACAACGCGATAGTGTTGATCTCACATAATCAATTTCCGACAAGGCAGCCGCCCCTTATAGCTCAGCTTCCCGACAAGGTATGATGCTGAGAATGTAGCTTCCATAAATGCTGGCGTTCCACAAGTTTGAAACAAGGAAGGAAGACTTCTCCCTCTTGCATACTCGTGACTCCATCCCTACAGGTGACAATTTAATATCCAAAGATCCAATCGACTTGATCAAATTCCAAAATTAGTACCAATGAGGCAAGTCGGATGAAGCTGGGACAGCTCATTTTACACCTGCTCTAATGATCAATCTTGAGTGAAAAGTCCACATGCGGGACCCCTTGGTGTATGGAGCTTGTCGAGATAATATCGATATCTATAATCATGTGGCGTCAACACGATGAACAAGCTTTTACTTTTGGAATCCACTTACCATTATTGATGTAGGTACCGACATTTTCTGATGTCAATCCGCCACTACACTCCAGCAAAAAAGTCCGCTTACCGGCCCATCTCTGTTTGATACTCCGAGCCGCAACTTTCAGCCCATCGCCGTCAAAGTTATCAAGCATGACAATATCGGCACCAGCGGCGATGGCTTCATCAGCCGCATCTTCGTTATCAACCTCAACTTCGACCTTCAATGCAAACCCACCTGCGGACTTTGCGGCTTTGACGGCTTCGGTAATGCTACCTCTAGCCCAGATATGATTATCCTTCAGCATAATCATACTGGAAAGATCATGTCGGTGGCCATCAACACCCCCAACAATCATGCCGTACTTCTCTACCAATCTGAACCCCGGTGTTGTCTTTCTTGTGCCAGCCAGTATGCCCGTGTACCCCGCCTTTCTCACAAGCTCCTCCATTCTTCTCGACTTCGTGGCAACACCAGAGCATCTGCTCAGTGTGTTCAGCGCAACTCGTTCTCCTAATAGAAGTTTTCGTACGGGCCCTGTAACTGTGGCGACTGCGATCTTCCCCTCCTTGCCTGGATCTACCTCTGACCCCTCCTTCAAATGCCATTTCACCGTGCAGCCAGCCTGGGCGAAGACTTCGTCAAAAAACGGCACACCAGCCAGGATACCCCTCGATTTACCGAACAAGGTAGCCGTCCGCTCGCTATCGCCAACTACGAATCCTCCATAGTCAAAGGAAGGCGTATCTTCGGCGAACCATGCTGTGATTTGAGATTTCCAGTGAACGGGCAGGAGGTCCGCAGGATTCCCGTGCTGCAAAGCCATTTGAGTTGTCGGTCGAGATTTGATGATTCTGGAATCGGAATTTGGAGTGGTTATTGGTTGACCTGATTGCCTTCGGGTATGTTGGTAAATGACGCCTGACTGAGCAATGTAGAAGTCATAATAGCTTAAAGTCCCGCATGTAGCCTCGGTACGCACTGACCAGTATAACACGTGACTAATCTCGACTAGCGGCCGACAAATTTGAGGCTCTTGGGCTCTAAAAATATATGCACTGTACCGACTTCCACAACTGCGCCTAAATCTCAGCATACAACAGTTCAAGCCACGCATATCGACCTTCACGAGCAAGTGCTCCATATCTAAGGCTTCGATTGCTGTTTTGCTTTGATTCCTCATTTCCGCAACTCGACCAGCAAACGGTCTTGTTCTAGGAGAAGGATTTCATTATCATTTTTGTTTGCAAACGTCACCGAAGCTCATTTGAGAATGGCTAAGCTTTATCTCCACATTTCGAGGCATTTTAACCCTGGGAACCTCTGGTTCTACTTACTCTGTTTGTACATCTGTATCTCAAGTCTGTGTTTAGAAGGGGTCACCGTTACCAAGCTTTGCCAGAAGTGCTAGAACTTGCACCATCTGAAAGTGCGTAGATCCAAATTGTTCAACGTTCACCCTATAAGGCGCGGGAGCACCAGAATGCGCGCCACAAACTCCATTAGCACAAGGGTACTGCGTTTGAAAAACCGTGGTTGTACAGTCGGCAAAATGGCTTCTATGCTGACCGCTACATAGCCGACCGCCAATAACCTTAGAGCACCTGCTTACTTTAATTCCATGTTTCCCTCAGCATGCTTTCCTTATTCAAATTAGCGTATGCTTCCATCAGCAGAAAAGTTGCAGGTCATCTCAGCCCTAACTATGACAACCGGGGTAGGCGGATGTTCAGCAAGCCCTTTTCTCCTTCCCTCACCGTGGAGAAGAAAAGCGGCAAAGAATTTTTGTTACTATGGAAAAAGCTACTACTATTGGTAACCGAAGTTCCTTGTATATCATGAACATTTATTTACTCCGTGTTAAATGCTTAGTTAGAATTTGTTAGAAGACTGTATGAGAAATACGGACCCATTCAAGGCATTCAACGCTGCTTTTATTGTCCATTTTGCGAGCCTCTGCGAAGTAAAAGAGAAGCCTGCGTGCTTACATGGAACATAGCCACGCCAACTTGATCGCGGGTTAGAGGGTTCCCGACCATCAGCTCGGTATGTAGCTTCAACCAATAGCCGCCTAATATCACAATTACAAACGGAGAAGCCTAGCAAATCTGACCGCCACAGTTGAGTAGGTATGGATTACACATCGACCGTCAACTTGATATATAATGAAGCCCCAAAAACTTCCAAAACTTTTCTCTCCATCTCATTATCTCAGGTCATCTTCTCTTTTCCTATTTCATTTCCTTGATACAATCGCTACATTTCTGTCTTTTGCAGATCTTCAGCTCTAAACAACTTTTATCTTTTTCAATAATTTCCAGCGTTTCAATCTATCGTTCATCATGAAATTCTCCACCATTTCCACTCTCAGCGGTCTCCTCAGCGTTGCCTCTGCCAGCACCCACACCGAACAACACGTTTGCCAAGATCCATATGGAGCTCCCTCAACTGTCTATCAGACAGTAACTGTCACAGCACCAGGAGGTTATCCAGGAGGAAACAACCAAGTCTATACCCCAGCACCACAACCACCATATATCACCACCGGTGGCAGCCAAGTTACGTCTATTGTTTATGAGGGCACCAAGTCAACCGTGTATGTTTATCCTACCGGCGCCCCAGCCGACAACAAAGACTGTACCGTTGCCGTTTACGAAAAGAACATCGTTGTCAACGTCTACGTTATCAACATTGGAATCACAATAAGCAATGGCATCACATCCACCGTCACAAAGACACTTACGGAGACACCAACTTCTACTCCTACTCTCCCACCAACTGCTCCGCCAGGACTACCAGGACCACCAACTAGCAACGGAACGGTGATCAACGTTGTCGTTGGCGCTGATGGACAACTCAAGTATAAGCAAGACAATGTAAACGCTAAGATCGGTGACATTATCCGGTAAGAATCTCTTTTCTTCTCCTTCCAATGACAAAAATACTAACTATCAACCAGATTCGACTTCAACTCCACCAACCACACCGTCACTGAATCAACCTTTGAAACCCCGTGTACCGCAAAGGCTGGTGGTTTCAAATCTGGCTTCCAATTCAACAACCAAAGCCGTACCGGTGTCTTGCCGCCAGTAGACTTCAAGGTCGACCGCACCACCCCAATCTGGTTCTACTGCGGACAAAAGAACCCAGTCTCCCACTGCGGAAAGGGAATGGTCTTCGCCGTCAACCCAGCTGGAAAATTCGATGAGTTCGTCAGCAAGGCAAAGGCTCAAGATGGTGGAGTCTCTACCTCCATCCCACCTCCATCTGGAACCGGTGTCTCCCCATCAATCGGAACTGGAGCCACTCTGACTTTATCTACCAAGCTGGCAGCTCCAACCAAGTACTACAAACGATCTGCTTTGAGAGAGCAAGCTTTCAACGCATAAACGGGTTGAGTCTTTTGAGGGACTGGGAGTATGGTTGGGAATGGGACATAGAATGGGGATTATGAGGTTTGGGAGTTTTTTGATTTCTTCATTTTGGGAACTACCTAGACATGTGCAGCGAGCACCACCATTTGTAATAATTCTTTAGTACTTGAATGAAATCTTATACAAGGCATCTCTTTTACTATTTCGTTCTTATTGGATCTTCTTCTCGAATGTGCAACGTGCACATTGAAATTTTGAAAGGAGGTTCTCTAGATCACGTGGGTAAAAACCCTGAGCCACCTATTTTTTCCTTACGGGTGGGAACTAAGACATTTCGTATAATTGCTGTTCATGGGACCGTAATCAATGAGAGAGATGTGGACCGGTATCGCATCAAGACATTTTGATGTCAAAGTGACAGCATGACTGCAGTCTGGCGCAAGCATGGAAGCCAATCCTTCTTACCTCGAGTCAGAACAAATTATGCCGGTAGATTTTTTTTTAGACGCTGATAATTTCGACCCCGTGTGACTTTTCTCGCGGCTATTGTGATCCTCGCATGCTTTCCATTGACATGTCCTCGAGGAAGAATTGCGCACTCCTTTCAGCCTCTGACGAGCAGAACAGGTTGTATCAGAAACCGCCTCTGTACTTACGACGCTCCAATAATTCTTGTCTGCCCATCGTAAGGCGGAAATCTTGACCTTGTAAGCTCAGAATACGCGCCTCCATGCTCACGAAACCCGATACGCACTATCACCATCAGCACAAAAAAAAGTAACAGTCATTCACAACCACTCACTCATATATCACTTCTTTTCCCTTTCGCATTCCCACCCCTACCCACATCCCGCAATTAACTTTGTCACTGTACCTCTCATCCCCCGTCTCCATTTCCACGAAAATTCTGAATTTATAAGCATTGGGATCAACATCATCCGCTCTCGTTGGATCAGCTAATTGTTCGAGAATTTCGGGTGGTCCTGTTCTCCACCCGTGAGTTTTGATAGCGATGTAGGCGGGAGGGGTATTATTAGTCCGTAGGAGGTAGTTCGTCTCGAGGCGTGCTGCTCCCGAGGGGATTATGAGTTGGCTGTCTTGTCCTCCGGGCTGTGGTTTTGTAAGCTTCGTGAGAGAGTAAATCAAAATGGTGGTCATCGTACCAAAACAATCCCAGAACCCCATGATCCAGACCATGAACCGCCAGTGAAGGATATCCCTATATTGCGTTAGATCAACTACAATGAGATATGTAGAGCGGCATATATATGGAATATGGTTATTCTATGTGTGAAAATACCATCTACGCTCGTCGGAAAACTTTGTCGATAAAATATTCAAACTCACAATTTCTCTGTCCAAAAGGAGTGGGACCAACTGATATTCGGGGGTTGAGCATGACAGACATTCGAAAATCTAGACTCAGACTTGGGTGCGGCAGTGAGAGAGTTGGATGAGGATATGGCAAGGTCGGTCGAGGTGTTCTGCTGTTATTTAGCGAATGAACCATGGCGGATGCGCTTGAGGGAAGAATAGTTGCAATAAGAAAAAAGCTTGGTTTCTCATTCCTTGAAGATTTGAGGTATTCCAAACTTTTACTCACGCCTCATCGTCATTTTCAGTGTGAGAACTACCCCACAACATGGGTTGCTGTTCAGTAGTCGACATCCAGGGCCTTTCCTCTGGTTCTTTTTGGGGAGGAAGAAGGCCGGATGCAGTAGCCCAGCCTCCGCCTATTATTCCATGATTATGATCAAGATTCATCTCTCTGTTTGTTGATACACCGGAATTGTAAATCGTCCAATCGCCTGGATCGGCTGACTGCGGGGTTTTTTGCGTCGAGGCCGAGGCTTCTTTGTTCTCAACAACAGAGGTTTCTGGGATTAGAGGTGGCTCGGATATCATGTATCTCATACGATTCATGGATCTGTATGCGATGGGGCTGGGAAGGGCGAAGAGAGCCTTGGGAGGCTGGAAGGGTGAGAAATCCGGGTAGCTATCATAAGGCTATTCCGTAAAAGTTTTTCGTGATAATAGTTTCTTAGCTATACTAGACGCTAATCTACTACTAGACATTATAGAAGTTCGTAACTATTCTTTTAGCTCTCTATATATCTTATATAAATATACTCTGGTAATTAGTAGTACTAGTATAAAACTAAGTAAAATAGTACTAAGACTAGTATATTTTACTAATAAGAACGAATACTAGAATAGTATTTTCTTAGAAAAGAATTAATAGAACTTAAAATATCTTAGAGATTTATTAACTATCTTACTTTTATATACTAGTATATATAAAGTATATAAAGAGCTAAAAAGATAGTCTGAAGTGTCTTTCTCTTTTATAATTCTCTCTATTAGCTTTTCTAGAATATTAAAAAGAATATAAAGCTAATTATTCTAGTTTTATAGAAGAATTAAATTTAATTTTCCTAGTTTTATAGAAGAAGTAAATTAATTTTCTTAGCTTTATAAAATAATTAAATTAATTTTCCTAGTTTTATAGAAGAATTAAATTAATTTCTCTAGTTTTATAAAATAATTAAATTAATTTCTCTAGTTTTATAAAATAATTTTCCTAGTTTTATAAAATAACTAAATTAACTTTCTTAGTTCTAGTTAAATAATTAAAAAAAGTAGTAGAAAAATACTTTATATTTAATAGATTACGAAGTTCTTTACTCTCTAGTATTATTAAAACTTAATAAAGTAGACTAATTAGAAAGTAGAAATAGTAGAAGCTTCTAGAGTATTTATAAACTTCTAGCTTCTACTATTTAGTTAATAGATATTGCTTTAAGAGGTAGTAGTAAATAAGACTAGTTATCTTAGACTTATTTTAATAGCTATAACTATATAAAAGCTATATAAAGCTTATAAAGTAAGAGTAGTATTATTTAGAAATAAACTTCTATTTTTTTTTTAGCTTCTCGTATATAAAAGATCTAATTCTCTATAGCTAAAGCTTATAATAAATATTAAACTACGTAGTTATAAGAATTAATAAGAATTAATATTAAGAAATAAGTTCTAATTTAATAATCGCTATTTTAATAGTAAATAATACTAAAGATTCTTAGACTTTTAGAAAAAACACGCTTTAAAATTTCTTATATAACTTCTTTTTTCTATATATAACGTAATAATAATAAAATATAACTAGAAGCTAAGTTTTACTTAAAAGTTTTAATTTAAAATAATCTATTTAATACTTTTTACTAAAAACTAATTTATAAATTATAAATTTAACTTTTAATAAAGTTATAATAGCTAGCTATCTTAAATAGCCGAGTTTACTTACTATAGATATAAGGTTTTAGCTTTTATTATTTTATATTATCTAATTTAGAAAGGTTTTAGACTTTAGATTTTAGATCTTTTAATACTATCTAATCTCTTATATATAGCTACCTACTCTTCTATAGTTATAAAAGGTCTAATTTAGTCTTTTCTTCTATATTAGAGCCTAGTATCTATATACTTTATTCTACTAAATATACTCTTATATATCTCTTCTATAGTCGTATATCTTTCGTATTATTATAAAAGTATTTTAGAGAAGAGAAAGAGAGAGTAAGAGAGAGACTTTATCTTATATAGCTCTTATTTATAGCGTTATAATTCTTACTAAAATATTCTATTAAAAATTATCTTATAAAAGAATTTTATATCTTATTAATTTAGATTAAATATAGAGCTAATCTTAAAATAGAAATCAAGCGTAGCTTAAAATATAGATCTTTTTTACTTATATTAGTTTAATCTTATATAAAATAGCTAGAAATATAGTGTTTTACTTATATTAGTTTAAGATTATTTGAAATAGATTTTTTAAATATTAGAGAATTAGTTAAATATAATATATTTTAAAAGACATAAGTAATTATCTTAAAATAAGTCTAGATAGCTAGACTTATAGTATATTTTAACTATTATAATAGTTCTTAATATTAAAACCTATTATTTAATAGTAGAATTAGACTTAAACTAAACTTAAGCTTAAGACTTATTATATATAATATATAATCTTCTTATTTATTACTAGAGCTATAATATAATAAGTCTAGTTCTAGTCTAGAATTAGTTTTAATATTAAGAATTATTATTTAAAAACTACTTAACTAGAATATACTTTAATAGTATTTAGTATCTATATAAAGAGCTATTCTTTAAAAGCTACTTAGTAAAAATAACTCTTAGATTTAAGATTTAAGATTTATAATTTAGCTTTAAATAAAAGATCTAATAAAAATAACTAAACTATAAAACGTAAGTTAGAAATTATAAGTCTTACTTTTTTTATATACTATAAAGTATAAACTACTATTATTTATATTACTATTATCTTACTATTTTACTCTTAGCTTTTATAAAACTAATCTAAGTTAGAGAACTAATTACTAATTAAATATTATAGATTAATTATTTAAATTAAATTATAAAAAAGAGAAAAGTTAAGAAAAGAAGAAACCTAGTAAGCTTCTTTTAGTATAAAGCTTAATTCTCTATATAATATACTAACTATCTTTTTTTAAAAGATAGTAAAGAAAGTAAATTTATTTCTCTACTTTTATATTTCTTCTATCTCTCTCTTTCTTCTTTCTATTACTTTCTTAGCTTTAGAAAATAATAGAAAGAGTATAAACTAACTATATAATTATAAAGTTATATTATTAAAAAGTAGTAAGTTAAATTATAAGTACTTAAAATTTAATATCTATTTTATAATTTATAATTTATTATTTAGCTGTTTTTAGACCTTTATATTTTTAAAATACTCTAGATATTAATTAGAATACTATATTTTATCTTACTTATAATACTATAGTAAATAAATATAATTATTTAAAAAGAATATATTAAAATAGTTAATTATTTTATAGGTTTTTAAAGAATAGCTATAATTAATTAACTTATCTTAAGACTAGTAAAACTCTTTTATTATAGTTAAGTAAATATTTTAAGAAGTTTATTTTAATAATAAAGCTTTATAGATTAATTTTTACTAAAAAGACTTATATTATATAGTTTAATATTATTTCTATTTTAAAGTTTTTTAGAGTTAGAAAAACTTAATATTTATTAATTTTTGAAATATCTATTTACCTAAGAATAATTACAAGAGATAGAGAACTAAGCTAAATATACTTAAATAATTAGTAGATAGTATACTAGACTAAAAAAATTGAATTAAATTCACTAGTTTTTGTTATCGTTGATTTTATCTATACGAAATTCACTGTCCAAAAAAATTAACAAAAAATATCAAAGAATTCTTATATATTCGCCCGCTATTTTTTATATTAGTACTTATTTTTCGACTTGTTAGAGGAGTAGACTTACACGAGAGGCTCGAACTCTCAACCTTGGGCTCTCTTAAGTGAATAAAAGGCCCACGCGCTAGCCAATTGTGCCAGCCGGGCTAGTGTATTGGTTTCTTTTTGATGGAAGACATGGTGTTATTTGCTTACGGGTTTCCTTTCGGTAAGAAGCTCGGTGAAGTTTGTGGGTTTCAGGGTATTGATAGTGGGGTAATGGTCTTATTGGACTCCGGGGTCGGTCCGAGCTCGGACAGGAATTGGTGGGAAGCGTGGAAATAGCGGGGTAAGTAGTTAAAAGTCGCGGAAAGTGTTATCCTCGCTTAGATGTTGTATAGTTCTATATAACGGAGAGGTAAAATCATACGAAGAGTACAGGTAGAAGTTGAAAGTGCTAATTCTTGAAAATCTTTGGTTTTTGGAATGTCTGAGTTAGTTCTTGGGTTGTGCGGTCTTCGGTATATCTTTCTCCGAAAAGGGGGACGAAGCGAGGAGACACCAACTATTAATTTCCTTATTATCGATTCTAAAGTTTCAATTCCAAGGCTTTAGCTTCATTGTACTTTTCCGGATCTATGCTTCAACTTCGGGACCTACTAAAACCTCTCTGAATATATATTCCGTAATGTAAGAGAAGTAGGCTTTGCTCACTCGCACCTATATTGAGTTAAGTTGTTCGAATCAGTTTAGTGTAATTAGTTTTATTGTTCGTGAAGGTTTAGAAGAATGAGAAAGTAATTTTTTTAATTCTCTGAAATCCCCCGAAACAATATTTGCAGTCGCAAAGGAATAGACGTGTAAGATGATAGAACAGTAGTAGAGAACAACGACCGAGTATCTTATTACATGTCTCTTGATTTCATAGATTAGATAATTCGCAGTGTGGAACAAATGAATTTTACAGCTAACAAGTCAAGAACAAACGTAAATATCATCACAGCTTTCGTGAAAGTCCCCGACGTCTTCAATCCAAGTCTTCCAATTCATTCTTCGGACCAGCACAAGGCTTACTACAAAGAGCAAATACGGTAATCAAAACTAACACCCAACAAATGTTTCGACCATTCCGTTATCGGAGTTGGTTCCGATGGAAGCACGGTACTTTCTCCACCAAGAGATGACTCGATTGAAACTTCGGTCTTAACTTTGAATGTCCCTTTCCCACATGGTAAATCCCGACCCTGACTTGGTGTGCAAGGATCCATGAATCCTTGATAGGTTGGGAAATACCCTGTTGATGTGGAGGAGTTTGATGTGTCGAGGGGCCCTTTGAAGTGGACTGAATCGACGATCTGTAGTAAATGAGTGTTAGTTCTAAAGTTGGGAATGGGGAAAGGGGGAAAGGGCGGAAACATACGTCTTTCTGCCCCGGAATAATATAAGTAACCTTCCAAGTAGCAACAGCCCCATCAGCAAGCTTGTACCTCGCCTCAATAACCGTCGCATTGATACGCAACCTCGGATTAAGTGGTCCCTTATAATCAATACCTCCAGCACCCGTATGATTGTAATAAGCCTCATACGACCATTCCGTCTCGCACACTTTGTAATTCTCGGAATTGTCAATTCCAGGTCCAGCTTTTGGATCGATTGGGGATCGGAGGCCGATGTGCCAGTAGTTTATGGCCGCGTCATAGGAATAGTCGTAGACCGGAGTACGAGACATGTGGTTTAGGAATACGCTGTCGGCATTTGTTGATGGACAACCGGCTCCTGAGTGGGAGAGGAGTTTTATCATTCCATCTTCGGGCCAGAGATTCCATGGGGGGAGGGCTTCGCGGGGGAGAGGGTTGGCGGAGATGAGGGGAATACCGGAGGTAATGGCTGAGAGGAGGATGTAAAGTTTCTTCATGGTAGTAGTTGTGTTATTTTGGAAGGAGAGATGACCAGAAGTTGCCGCTGAGGGACTGAATCAAGTTGAAGAGACATCGTGGTAACCTTATACTTCAAATGGGTTCGGGTTCGAAGAAAGGCTCACCAACAACCAACAGACATACCATGGTAATTCCAATACAGCATATATTGAAAGAAATTTGCCTGTGGTTCTCGCCAGAATCCAGCAGGTCATCCGACACTCCAAAATCCGGAGTGAAATTTATTTTATGCACCACATTGAGGAGAGCCAGTTCGTAGTTTAGCCTAGGTGAAAAGGATTCTCCAGTCTACTCCGACTTGGGAAGAACTCCCGCAAATAAAGTACTCAAAGGAATGGAGACATGATGAATGACCAAAACTTCTATCATCATGCTTGAATACTGTGGGGTTTTGGACAAACGCTCCATTTAGTCCAAAACCTTATATTGTCTTGGAGAATAAACTCAAATAGGGAATGTTACATACACTAATCGCAATGTGTAGACTGATTGCGTCACCACGTAATTTGAATTGCGTTGAAATATGATTTCTGTGAGCGTAGGTCAAGGGAAGACAAATTGAGGATTTGTTTTGGGTTTGTGAAGCATCCCTTTTTAATCAGCAGCTTCCTAGTTCCCTTGAGGTGAAATTTTCTGGACTCGGAAAATCTAGAACACTCCACAGGTGCTCCAGGATGATGCACCTCTGTACACAGTACAACATCAACTGCTGGAAACAGCATTAGCTCAATAACGTTGCAGTGTGGGGCAATGAACGTCTGGATCCATCTAATAAGCACAAGAAATATACGCTCTTACCCCGCAAATCCTCAAACGGGTAATTCCCATTCATCAACGTGTCTGAGGAGCAAATCAATTTACTAAGTGTGGCCTGAACCGACTATTTATGCCCCGGGAAGGGGCTAGTGCCCACGCTAACGAGTAGCCACGTGACTGACATACTCCTATTCACTATAGGCTTTCAACAACACCTTAAGGGGTACACTGTTTCGTATTTAGAACATTTCCCACTCCTTAAGCTAGGGGGGACGGTAAACTGGGATAATTGGGGATGCATTTCTGAGGGCTACTGCGAGTCGGTCTTGGCAGACTTGGCGCCAAGGCCGACTCGCTCACTGAGTCCCGGGTCTTCACGATCACATGACTAGTCTCCTACCTAGACGAAACTATAATAGATTAAAAAAGCGAGTAATAAATCAAGCGATTAAGTAAAAGTCTACTTAGTAAGAAGCTTTATATACGTGTCGAGTAAATAAGTAGATAGAAGAAGATAGAAAGCAGAGCGATAGATAAATAGAAATATATAAATATAATACTATATTCACTTCTAGTACTTCTTATGACAGTCCTAGTCACATATGTCACTTACGTAACCAGGTTGTCCCGAGGCTTTGCTAAGGCTTTGCTTAATATATATAAATAGAGCTAGAGTGCTTATACTCTTTGCTTTTCTCTTTAGTTTAGTTTTTCTTAATATTAGATACTATTCTATAAGCACTCTCTTTATATATTTATAGAGGGCTATTATACTAAAACTAAACTCTCTCTCTTTACCTAGGAAGGCTTTTACTAATATCTTAATAATAATATATATATTTACTTATATTAAATCTACTAAATTTACTATTCTCTTCTATAAAGCCTAACCTATTTACGTTAAGTAGTAGAGTCTAGCGTTCTTCTATTAGCTACGTCGAGTCTTTTAAAAGTAACCTATTAATCTAAGAACTATTCTACTCTACTTTAGAGTTAGTAGAGCTAATCTCTCTTCTCTCTTCTATTAATATCGTATTCTAATCTAGCTTAAGAACTCGATCTAAAAAAATATATATACTAGCTATTACTATACTACTACTATTACCTCCTTCTACTAAGGTAACTACTAGTTCTTTATAGTCTAAGATCTCTAAATTACTGCTATCTAACTCTACTTTATAATAAATCCTTAAAGTAATAATCTTATTAATAAGTAAAGTTTATAAACTTAAAGTAAATATTTTAAATATAGCTAGTACTTCTTATTAATATACCTCTATTTAGCTATAAACTCTTAATATAACTTATTCCTCTTCTATAGTTCTATTATTAAAGAAGATAAGTAGAATAGCTAATCCTTACTAATTTACTATAGAAGATAAATTTACTTATATAACCTAGGAAACTAAAATTATAACGAAGTTATCTATTAATACTAACTACTTTAAGTCTAAAGAAGTAAGAATAAATTTAATCTATTACTATACTTCTAGAAGAGCTTAAAACTATATTTACCTAAGATATAAGTTTAATACTATTAATTAGTTTAATAGCTATAAAAAGATATTAACTTACTTTTAAAGAATTACTATTAGCTCTTACTTATACTAAAAAGCTTATATCTAATATTAAGACTTTATTATATTAAAGATAGAAACTTTCTATAACTTCTATACTAAGTTCTAATAACTTATAAATAAAGCTAAAGTTCTCTAATAAGACTAGGTAGAAGACTTATAGAATAAGTTAACCTCTATACTATACTAATCTCTTATTATTACTAAGTTCTAAGCTAAGAGAGATATAAACTCTTTTTATAATCTTATAAGTAATATTAATAATAACCTCTAAAATCTTACTTCTTAAAGAGTATAAGTAACGAACTTTCCTTCTACCTTAAACTTATATATACCTACTCCTACGCCTACTAGCCCTTCTCCTTTTATAGCCCCTTTTATCTCTCTTAGACACTCTAACGTCCTTACTATAACTAACTACTTAACTCTAGGACTATTAGATAAGTACTTTAACTATAATAAGCTTAGTTATTATATTAAGAATTATCTAAAGCTAAGAATATATAAAGTTAACCTTAAAAAGCTTAAAGAAGAAGATACTAGCTTAGAGTTAAGAAATAAAGAAGTCTAAAAGAAGACTTCTTCTTAGGTAAATATAAGATTAATCTCTCTAAGATTAATTTATAGTTATTAATTAATAGAAAAGCGTTTACTTTACTTAATATAATAACTATTAATAGATTTAATATATAAACTACTACTCTTAGTAACCTTAAAGTAAATGCTTTTTCTTTTATAAATATATAACTTAGTTATAACCTTATAAAGTTTTATAGTTTAAAAACTAAAAGACTTCCTACTTCTATTAAGATTTATAAATATAATAGAGAAATTAAAAGTAAAGCTATATACTATCTCCTTTTAAACTATATCTTAGATAGCTATAAATTCTTTAATATACTATTTATCCTCTTAGACTTAAGTCTATATAATATTATCTTTAGCTAGATATTCTTTAAATACTTTTATATTAATATTAATATAACTTATTAGAAACTACTCTAGCCTAATAACCTTAAGCCTTACTTTTTTACTTAATAGCTAACTTCTCTCTCTTAAGATACTATATAACTAAAAGACTTTATACTCTCTTACTAAGATAAAGCTAATACTTATAACTAAGCTATAGAAATAGATAAATAACACTAATAAGATAGAAGGCTCTTAGAGCTTATAGATTACTTTAAAATTAATACTATAACCTTAGCTAGTTATATCTTAACTATATATAGTAAAGGAGGCTATAAGTTCTTAATATAAGTATAATACTAGGTTATAAAGAAAGAACTTAAAGATATTATAAAGAAGGTACTTACTCTAGTATACTATTAGAAACTCTTTATCTTAAAGAAGTTAGACTTTATTATTAATATTTTAGCTATTTTAGCTATAAGAATATATTATTACTTACTCTAAAAGAATAGTAAGATATTTACTATAAGTATATATAAAATTAATACTATTATAGCTAATTAAGAACTAGATATAGCTTCTAATATTACTCTTCCTAATAAATACTAAGACTTTAAAGAGGTATTTTCTAAAGCTATCTTAAATACTCTCTTACCTTACTAATACTATAATTATAAGATTAATCTTAAAGGTTTAAATACTCTTAAATATTCCCTTTTATATAAGATATCTATAAAAGAGTTATTAGCTATAAAAGAATATATCTTAAAGAATCTCTATAAAGAGTTTATTAAATATAGCTAGTTCTCTTTTACTACTTCTATTCTATTTATAAAGAAAGTAGATAGAAAGCTACGTTTTTATATTAACTTCTAAAAACTTAATAATCTTACTTAAAAAGACTACTATCTATTACCTCTAATTAATAAAACGCTTATATATATTAGTTAAGCTTATATTTTTATTAAGCGAGATATTTAATAAGCCTTCTATTATATATAAATAGATTTAGATACTAAGGAATTAACTACTTTTTATACTTATTATAAAATATATAAGTATAAAGTCTTACTATTTAGTCTAATAAATAACTTATCTACTTACTAGTATTATATAAATAACGTCTTATTTAACTATTTAGACAACTTCTACTCTACTTACTTAAATAATATCTTTATCTACTTATTAAACGTTCTTAAATATAAAGAGTATATATAAAAAGTCTTTTAACATCTTAAAGATACTAGGTTATAAGTTAATATTAAGAAGTATAAGTTTAATATTAAGAAGATAAAATACCTTAAGTTTATTATTAGTACTAATAGTATTAAAGTAGATCTTAAAAAGGTCTTAGTAGTATAGAAATAGTAAGCTTCAAAGATAGTAAAAGATGTTTAGAGCTTCTTTAGTTTTTATAACTTCTATTAAAGGTTTATCTAGAACTATAGTATAATTATAAAGCTCTTAGTATATCTAATATAGAATAACATACCTTTTAATTTTAATAAAGAGTATTAAGAAGTATTTAAAGACCTAAAAGTAGTACTTACCTTTATACTAATCCTCTACTACTACTCTTCTAACCTCTCTACTATAATTAAGATAGACGCTTTAGATAGAATTATTACTAGAGTATTATAATAATAATAAGCTAATAGAGAATAGTACTTTATAGCCTACTTTAGTAAGACTATGTCTCTAGTTAAGTATAACTATAAAATATATAATAAAGAGCTATTTACTATTATATACTTACTTATAAAATAGAGACTAGAACTATAAAGTACTTATTTAAAAATCTATATTTATACTAATTATAAGGCGTTTAAGTATTTTATAACTACTAAGTAACTTACTATCTATTAAGTAAGATAGGCTAAAGCCTTAGCTAAGTACTATTTTATTATTATATTCTATTTAAGACATAAGAATAGTAAGATAAATACTTTAACTTATAAAGTAAATAAGATATACTTATAAAAGGAACTTAAAGAGTAGTACTAGACTTATATACTTTTAATAAAGGAATAAGTTAATATAGAAGCGCTTAAAGACCTAAGAGTTAAAATAAGCTTAATTATACTAGCTCTAGTTAATAATAACTACTTCTAAGAATTATTTATACTTTTAGAATAAATCTACTAAGTAAACAAAGATACTATAATACTTTAAGCTATATAAGTATAAGCTAAAACTAATACTAATTCCTTATATACTCTAGAGAAAAGCCTTTTACTTTACTAAAACTACTTAGTAGTACTAGATATAAATATATTAAGAACTAACTTAATTTATAAGGCTTATAATTAGATACTTTTAGCTTACTTAAAAAGAGATAAGACCTACTAGATTCTATATTTAAAATATATCTAGTAAAATATAAAAGCTAATATTATAAAATATATATAAAACTACTATAAATATAAAAGAGTAGACGTTTCTTAAAATAAAATACCTAGCTATCTATATCTACTCCTAATACTACTATATATATAGTAATATATAGCTATAAATTTTAAGTCCTTTCTAGTTAATAAGTATAGTTATAATAATATATTTATAATAATAGACCACTTATCTAAGTAGTCTATTTTAATATCTTACTATAAGAATATCACTTCTAAATAGATAGTAAGGTTATATATTAAACATGTTTTATAATATTATAGAATCTTAGAAAGTATAATATTAAATAGAGGCTCTTACTTTATTACTACGTTTTAGAAAGAGTTTACTTAAATCCTAGGTATTTAGCTTTAACTCTTTACTATAAACTACACTTAAACTAATAGCTAGACTAAGATTATAAATTAATACCTTAATTAGCGCTTATAGCTATATATTAATTATTATTATACTAATTAGTCTAAGATCTTTCTAATAATAGACTATATATAGTTAGTACTATCTTATAATACTATTAGAATATTACCTTTTAAGTTATAAAAGAGATATATACTAAGAACCTCGTTTAACTAGTAAATACTAGAACTAGCTAATATAAAAGAACAGCTATTATAAGAAAAGGCTATAGTAGTTATAAAGACAATTTAGAAGGTCTTAGACATTAGCTAAGCAAATATATTAAAAGCTTAATAAAAGAAGAAATAAGACGTAAATAAATATAGATAAGATATTGATTTTAAAATAAAAGATATAGTCTTTATTATAATAAAAAACTAGATAACTTAATAACTAAGCTAAAAGCTAGACTACTAGATAGCTAGCTCTTTTAAGATCCTTAAAGAAGTAGGTTCTACTTTCTAATTATAACTACTAGCTTCTATTAAAGTTTACTCTATCTTTACTTCTAAGAAGTTATATAAGGTTATAAACAATCTCTTACTAAGATAGGTAGTTATACTACTCTTACTAATTATTATAAGTAAAGAAGAGGGATAGGAGGTTAAAGAAATACTAGCTAGTAAGAAGAGATAGTAGTCTCTCTATTACTAAATTAAGTAGAAAGGCTATAATTAAGACCTTAATTAGTATCTAGCTTAATAACTAATATATATACTATAACTAGTAGAGAGGTTCTATTTAGAGAAGCTAAAGATAGCTAGTCCTCTAAAAGCTCTTCTACTATAGAAAGTAGTATATAAGACTAGGAGAGAGGATTATAGTAAGCTAGAGGTTAATACTCCTATATTAAAGGAGGACAAAGCTGCTTAGTTATAAGAGGCCTATTTAAAGAGAGAGGTAGTATAATAGTCCTAGTTATATATATTACTTATATAACTAGGTTATTCTAAGACTTTGCTAAGGCTTTACTTAATATATATAAATAGAGCTAGAGTGCCTATACTCTTCGCTTTTCTCTTTAGTTTAGTTTTCCTTAATATTAGGTACTATTCTATAAGCACTCTCTTTGTGTATTTATAGAGAGCTGTTACACTTCTAGTACTTCTAGTATACCTAGTATCTAAGTATACTAGCTATTATTACTATTATAACTAGTATTATAATAGTATACTTAAGAGTTAAGTAAACTAGAAATACTTAATATACTAGATTTACTAATAGTATATCTAGTATTTAAAAGTTTTTATAATAAAGACTTAAGACTTCTCTATCTCTATTAAATAAGCACTAGATAGCTATTTCTCTATATATAAACTCTATAAAATAATAAACTAAACTACTTTTACTTATAGTATTCTAAACGTATTAAAAGATTAGATTAATTAAATTTAAAATATTACTTTTTATTAATATAAAATATAATATTTTTTTAATTTAAGTTCTCTCTTCTTTCTTCTCTCTCTCTTTCTCTCTATATATATATATTAGATATTAATACCTTTAATACCTTTAGTTCTATAAGTATTAGTAATTTATAATCTTAGTATAGAGATATTAGTAGTTTTACGAATACTAGTAATTTAGAATAGTAGGCTATTATACTTCTATCTATAGTCTTATCTCTGCTCTCTTAGTATATATAATATATCAAAGAATAGACTAAGAAGTAAGAGAGTAAGTAAGTAGATAGTATAATATAACTTAAGATTTAATATAGCTATTATTCTAGCGATAAATAAATACTTTAATTTTATAATTTATAATTTATAAATTAGTTAATCTAACTTTTTAGTATATCTAAGACGCTCTACTACTAAACTTTATAGAATAATAAATAAAACTAATTCTACTAAACTCTTTTAAATAATGATATTTAAATATAATTATAAATACCTCTTAGAGTTAATTATATAAAAGTAACTTATTCTCTTTTTAAAAAAAAAAGATTTAAAAAAAAAAATCTCTTTCTTATTTCTTTTCCTCCTTTTCTCAATTATAGCTTTACTTACTTATTATAGTATTCTAAATCTATAAAAGTCTAAAAACGACGTAATCGCAAATTATAAATCGTAAATCGTAAAATATTACTCTTTATAAGTAAATAAGAGAATAATTAAATTCTCTCTCTCTCTTTCTTCTCTCTTCTCTATCTTAAGACTAGATAGTCTTAACTATAATAACTAGCTAATTAGAGAATAGAGAGAGATAATAAGTATTATATTTAAAGTAGTAATATTACTCTCTTATATTCTTACTATCTATTACCGATCTCTTATATTATATTCTTCTTATTATATTTAGATAATAATGAGAGAAGAAAGAGATAGAGAGGAAGAGAGGAAGAGAGGAAGAGAGAAAGAGTAGAGAGAATGTTTACTCTAAACTCCACTTACCTACGCTAGGAAAAACCTTCCCCCGGAATGTTTGCTTACCTTTGTGACGTATTTTTGGGTTGAAAACGCTCTGAGGAGCTTGAATTTAGGAGGTGAAAACTCTGCTATATATATAGGGAAAAGGGGTCACGTGAGACCCTCTTTTCTATGACAACCTTCTTACCTCCCACACCTTACTCTCATTCTTCTCTCACTCTCTCTCCCACTCCCTCTCTCACTCTCTCTCCTACTCTCTTAGTATACGTAATATATAGAAGAATAGAACACGAGAGTAAGAGAGTAAGAGATTAAGAGAGTAAGAGAGTAAATAGGATAATATAGTTTAAGATTTACTATATCTCTTATAATTTTGTAATTTGCGATTTGCGATTTGCGATTTAGTCGTTTCCGACTTTTTAGTATATCTAGGACGCTCTACCTACTTATAAAATCTCACTAAAAACCATAAGAAACTCGTAATATATAACTCTATTCTCAAAATACTTTAACTTCTCTAATTATTCTCAAAATACTTACACTTCTCTAATTATTCTCAACTCTAATTATTCTCAACTCTAATTATTCCAAATCTATAGTCTCTACTAGAATAATACTAGAATAATAAGAAAGACAAAATAATCTCAATTCTTCGAGCCAAAAGTTTAGGATAATAGAATCGATTTATCGAGTCTATCACAACTAACTATTCACCAGTTAGTTACAAATTATGATAGCTATCTCCCCTGGTGTTGTCTGGAAAGAAGGTGTGAGTTATGAAGAGTGAAGCTATCAATCACTCTTAGACCGAGTCCCGCAGCGGCGATGTTAGATACACGGATGTAAGTAGGTAAGAAGCACTAGGTTACATATAATTAATCGTAGATGATTGTCAATCCTCAATCACAAATCCAAAGCATAGCTAGCAAGCCCTTCTAGGATTCAACTTCAAGACATACACATCATATCAAAGCAGGTATCATTATATACGCCATATTTCATTATTATTTCCTTCGCAAAAGGGTTTCGTTCTCTACCTATGTAGTAGTACTCGCAGTAACAGCAGCAGTGGCAGGGGTAATAAAAACCACAAAGCAGCAACAAACAACGAAAGCAATACAAATCCCCACTCCTCATATACACACAAATCCCATCGTCCTCTCAACATCCCATCCCACATCCACACGATATTCTCCACCGGCGCAAGACTAGAGAATCCAATCTCAAGCAAAAAAACAAAAAAAAAAAATAACCCGCAAAGCGATATAAGCAAATTTTGATCCTCGACACTCGTATGTCAGTGGAAGTCAAAAAGGCAAAAACAAACTCCCCTCTCCAAATTCCATAAAGTGTGCCGCGAGGCAATGATCCGTTATCTATTTTCGTTTGTGACCCCCCCGGGAATTGATTTTGCCAGAGACAGTCGAGCCAGCGAGACCCCGCCCAAATCCCCCCCGCCCCCAAATGTTCATAAGTATCGTACTTGTTGCGCCCCATCCCTTCCTTGACCATGGAAAAAATAGCAAAATTGACAAAAAAGAAAAAAGAATTAAATAAACAAGTCAAACGCAGATTGTAAACACAAGAAGGAAGAAAGAAACATTAATAATCTTTTTTCTCTTGCGAGCCCCACCCAGGATGATGGGGGATCAATTCTTCATTTTATCATTATAGAAAATCTCCCGTGAAATTTTCTTCCTTTTTTCTCTCTTCGGGTTTGGACCAACAGCGTATTTCAACTCAAGGGTATTGTACCGACGCGCGCAGAACGAGCATCGCGAGATCTTGTAACTGAAGCAAATGAGATAGCAATCAACGAGGACCGGGGCCGAAACGAGCAACCATCTTGGTATCAGCATCCTTGCTCCCGCCGAAATCCCCTATTATGTTGTTCAAATTCATAGGATCCGTGCGGCCTCCAACACCAGGACTATTACGAAGAGGCGGAGGAGTGCGTGATGGAAGACCATTTGCGCGGGGCTGAAGATTCGATACTGAGGATGCTGAAGAGCCTGGGGAGTAATTGGATGGTGGCATACCAGCAGTTGGGGTTAGAGGTGGAAGTCGATGCTCGATTTCGACCGCCTGTCGTCTATTGGCACTATCAGAGCGTGCGTAATGTGGCATTGGTGGCGGAAGAACAGAGTCGTGCTGCTGCTCCTCAGCGGGTCGTTTACGAGAAGATTCTGTAGATCCGGTGGGCGATACGCGATCTCGTGAATGCATGGGATCGTGGGGGTACTCGTGGGAATGCATTGGTTCGTGGTGTCGAAGTGGTTGGGAGCGATCGTGTGGGCTATGCATAGATTCGTGAGTCCGTGAAGAATGGGTACGGTCGTGGGAACTATAAGCTGCGGAGTCTTGGGAGCGAGGTGTTTGACCACGATCCATGGAGTTGTATGATCCCGTAGGGGAAGGCGCAGGATATTCGTATTGAGGACCATGCCCTTGAGGACCTACATGCCCAGAAGGATGTGGGGCGGGACCAAGTGGTTGCCCATGTGCTCCATACAATGGCGGATTCGCCCCCGCATGACGGGGGTACATGGTTTGCTCTTCATGCCCAGCCATGTTCATTCCAGAACTCTGGCGCATGTGAGGATACACTGTGTGGGCAGGAACAAAAGCTTGAGCTTGGGAAGAGACGGGAGTAAAAACACAATCCTGTTGAAATCGGACACAGTTTGAGCAACGACCTTCCGGGTTTGCATCAAATCCAGAACAGCGAATCTAATGGCATATTAGAATAATAGACTACGAATAGCAAACCTCCAATTGATGGGATGCCCGAGCTTACCTTGCGTCTTCTACAGTATCTGCATGCAATGGCAGTTCTCTGACGAGGGGCCGATTGACTAAATGCCATGTGTTGTTGCCCTGGTCGTCCGTAATCCTGGGCAGGTTGTTGATATGGTGGTCTGTCGTTCCTATATCCAGCAGGAGGAGCATTGTACGGACCTTGTTGGTAACCCTGTGGTGGGCCTGGAGGATACCCATTGGGTTGTTGGGGTGGTTGCTGGACGCCGTACGGAGATGGATTCTCGTATGGCGACATTGGTGGCAATGTTACGCCGTTGTTGTTCGATGGAGCTCGATGGTGATGGGGGTGAGGGTGGTGGTAGGCTCTCGCTCGTTCATCTTCCTCGCCTGGTGGTGGTGGATAGTGCGAATGGGGCTGTTCTCTTGGATCCCGAGATGCATAGGGGTCGGATTCTCGAGATGGTGGTGGATAATGAGACTCGGGAGGTCCTCGTGGGTCTCGAGATGGAGGATGATAGTGCGATTCAGGGTGCTCTCTAGGTGGGTAGCCTAGCTCACGGGATGGCTGATAACCACCTCCATTCTGATCCGGATAAGCCATATTGATTGTGACACACGCGAGAGTCATGGAGATGAATGCAGAAAGAAGTGAATCTGTCGAGAAGTGGGCGAGCTCTCAGATATAATCAACCTTTTGGGAAGCACCTATCGAAGTCTGGTGCTAGTACTCGACTGGCGAATCCCGCAACACTATCCGAAATGTAACGTCAGAATGAAATACTCAAAAAGGCAAGCGGGTCGTAGTACGCCCCGAGGAGCGTTTAGTAGATATGAAGACAGGAGTAATCTGCCGTTGAGAGAACAATTTGGCAGTGATAGCAAATGGAAAGAAGGTCACAAGGAAGAAGGCCCGTACCTAAATAAACGCCCTGGAGCGGGGGGTGGTCCGGTGTTTTCTAGCTCTGAAGCTAATTTATGACCGATCGCCCTTTCTTCCACAAGCCACGTTACTGGCTTCAGTAGTCCGTTTTTAGAAAGAGTTCGCCGCAGCGGTGAGAAGTCAAACGCCTGCTGTCAACCTTGGTGTCCAAGGGCCGAATCGTGCCTTCCCGGAACCGCTATTGAGCTACAACCAGCTGCACTTGCTTCTTGCCTCTTCTGCTGCTGCAACTTTGACAATGCCTTGCAACAACAACTCGAGCTTCCTAGTCCGAAATTGCGCGCCTCAAAGATGATGCAATGAATAATCGAAATTCGGATGCAACAATTCTGTCTAGAACCCTTTTGCTGAAGCCTTTGGTAGGTAAAGCTAGGCACTATCTCAGATGCTGACAAGACCTTACTCCTATTGGGATAGTGAGCTACGTTCGGGGCGTGGCTGCTCTCAATACAGTAGCTAAGTTCGGTTTGGCCTATTCACAAGTGTGGTTCCACGGAGAAATGCTGCCAGTTGCTCTGATGACCAAATGTTTGTGGGATAGTCCAAGATTGTGTGAAAGTTCCACCTGATTTTTGTCAATCAATGTCCTTTTTCCGTTGATATCCTTCAGTTGGCGTTTTTTTGGTTTTCCGAATGCGAGATTGATTATGAAAGGTGCCTCTGTTTGATGATGTACGTAATTCAATTAGAAATTACAACTCGAATCCACTTCGTTCACACTTCTTCCAGTTGTTTGTTTCTCAACTGATCGAAGTTGGTTGTACTTTACAAAGCTGGTATTGGTGACCGATTGGGTTAGACTGATGAATCCGGGCCTCTGCTGCTGCGACCCACCTTGGCGAGATGCGGGTGGAGGTGTATGCGGCGCTTTCTTGTCCTTCTGAGTGGCTGAGGGGACGACGACCTTTACAGAGCGAGTCGGGTTCGTCGTGGAGGCGTTGAGGTGTATTTAGAGGTGTTGGTGAGAGGTGGTGAGTTGGTGGAGGAGTGAGTGAGTTGGAGGAAGGAGGAAAAGAAGGGATCGTAAGGGATACGACCTAGTTTTGTTGGATGAGTGGCAGAACTTGGTGGAGCGGAGAAAGGGGGGGGGGGGAGTGATCAGGATAGTGGTGGTGGTGGATGGGTGAGGATGCCTGGGTTGAATGTGTCCGCGATTAGGGTTACAGGGATATGAGGCTAGGATCGCGTAAGGGAGGTCTTCAGGGGGGTTTTCCTGGGTGCGAAGGACCAGGTCCGGGGTGGATTCTCGGTGGTGCGAGGGTCCACAGAAGGGGGGTTGCTTCTGAGATGGTGGGGTCCGTTCTCAGTGTGGAGAGAGAGGCGAGATGGGGGCTGAGGCCTGCGGGGCGGCGAGCAAGCGTGGGTGAAAGCGGGTGCGCTGCGGGTGCCTTGCTTGCGCTGGAATCGCTCGCGCTCGGTTTCTCCTGGGAGGGTGTGGGTTTGTTTGTTTTGGCGGTGGGTGAGGGAGGTGAGGGTGGTGAGGTGTGGGAGCGGGTGGATGTTGTGTCTGGATCGGTCAACCGAGGTCAACCTGGAATTGGTTGCTTTTCTCACACTTTCTTCACCACTATAATGGATTGATAGTGGTGGGATTTGGGTGCCGTGCTTCGGCCTCTGCCTCGATGATCGATGATCGATGACAGCAACGTATTTGGGGGGGGTACTCGTACTCGGCCTCAACGTGCAACCAACAACCGGGTGAAAACGGAGGGGGTGTCGACGTGAGAGAGTAAGCTTCTCTTCTGCTTCTGCTTCTGCTTCGGCTCCTGACAGTGCCGCCGTGAGAAGGAAGGACCGAGGAATGGTGATGACGGTGGAAAGTACCTAGTCGAGGGGACGAGGCGAAGAAATGGCAGAGAAATGACAGCCTAAGACTGGTGAGGCAAAGGATCGATGATGGAGGCGGTGGAGACACGCCGTCGAGTTTTTCTTTCTAGGAGGCGTTGAAAACAAGAAGGCCAACCAACCAATTGCTCTCAGCGGTTCAAGCAGACCGACGGACTGGTGGGTGATGGGTGGTGGGTGATGGGTGGTGGGTGGTAGGAGGGATTGAGGGCCAATAACCGCTTTTTCGGCACCAAAACAGAGCTTTGCTTGACTACCACGCTGGACCAGTCACGCCGCTGGGAAAGGATGATGCCTCACGATTTGGCGCGGTGCAAGACTGACCGAGTCGACGAGAGTTGGTGACGGAAATGAACCTAAAGCTGAGGGAATGTGACGAATGACGTTGGCCTGAGACGCGAGCACTAAAAGAGCACCACCCTGAGGCCTTGCCTTGGGAGAAAGGTGTCTGGGAGAAAGGTGTCTGTCTGGGAGGAGGAGGAGGAGGAGACGATTCTCCTGCTTCAAGCAGCTGGGCTGAGCGTCTGTGGTGGAATTGGTCTGCTTCTTCTGCTGTGTGCTTCTTCTGCACTGACCGCTGACCCTGGGTTGGTGTGGCTATCACCGGCTTGCGCTTGGGGGATCCTTGGGCCACACTCCTGACACCCTGACACCCTGACACCCTGACACCCTGACACCCTGACCCAATGCCCGCAACGCCCGCAACCAGCAAGAAGAACCTGAGGTGGAACCCGCGAATGACAACCGTCTGGGGATTCAATGACAACGACACCTGGCCGGCGCCCTGCAACACGCTAAGTACAAACGGCCAGTCCAAGAGATCCAGCAGCAGCAGCACGAAACTCCACCACCGACAGGGCTGTCAGCAGCGTCCAATGCCTGCGGCGAATTTGCCTGTGGTGTCGCTGCAGCGGCAACACGAACGAATCTCCAAATCTGGCCTGGTGGAAGGAAGTGCGACTAGAATGAGGTGAGAATTCGGCAGGTGTGTAGAAGAGAAATTGATGAGGCTCCGTAATCGGGGGGGGGGGGGGAAAGAGAGGGGGGGGGGGGGGGGGGG